>KZ678406.1:0-210078 GCA_003019895.1 Coniella lustricola
TTTTTCATCGATCGACAGAACAACGCCAGATACGCGATAGGGTATCGAAACAGAGGCTCACTTTGAACGCCGAATATCCCTTCCCGTGAAACCGCAAAATAAAGAACAAGAAATACAAAGTCATGTTTTTTTTTTTGGAGGCAAGCACAACAAATGAGCAGTTTCTCAACACATCCCTCCCTCCATGCCACTCATGTTTCGCAAATTGCTGTTCATCCTGTTTGCATGATTCTCCATCCATCCTAGGAATACCATGAATCATTGCTGTAGTACCAGAGGTGATCTGAATTCCCGCATGCATTGCAACACAAAATGAAATCGAACTGACTTGGGCGGCCGCCCATCTTGCCACTTTCAGATCAAGGATCCCGTCCAAATCTAGTCCTCCCATATGGTCTCGAGGTCTAGATCCCCACGTCGTTCAGCGCCACAGACACTCCATCGCTTTCGCTTGTCTCGAGAGCCGAACCCCATCAGGGTCCGGCCGCGCATGGGCGCATCCAGGCTACTGCGGCTTTTGGGTTCGCCGCCATCTTCAGCATCCGCTGCGGCCTTGAGCTGGGCAATCTTTTCCGCTTCCACCGCAGCCTCTTCGGCATCAGGGCTATCGGGAATCGTCTCCAGGCTGGAGATACTGGGGCTGCGGGATCTGATGGAGATGGGAGTGGAGGGCATGGAAGAGGAGGTTGTGTAGCCTCCAGACAGTGAGTAACTGTCGCTCATGTAGTCGTAGGGTCGCTGTACAGGGGACGAGGTGACCGAGCAGAAGGAGGAGGAGATCGAGGAACTCGGCATAGTGGAACTGCCACCGTAGCGGAGCGGCGAAGACGGGCTTCTATGGCGTATGACTGGCGCCAAAGCGGTAGTTGTGTCTATGCTTGGTGTAACGGTGGGCCTCTCAGGGTGACGGCGCTCGGGGTCGAGAATGGAAGTTCGGGTGGGCGAGGCGGGCGGGTAGGCCTCATCAACAGACTTGCGCATGGCGCGAGCGCGGTGTGGAGAGCCAGAGGGACTCTCGGGTCGCGGTATAAAGTAGTTGCCGAGTCCATTGATGCCCGGCAGAGAGTGAGCGCGTCCCATGGGTAGCGGCAGGGCAGCAGCTGACTTGGACCGCATATGATTGCCCGACAGTGGCGAGGTGGTCCTGGGTCGGTAGGGGAGAGCCGCGGCGCTCCAGGTAGGAGACACGGGCAAGGAAGGAGAGGGGTCGGTGGCACGGCGCATCGTCACAGGCTTTCGCGGCGATTCGAGTTCGGAGGAGGCGGAGGAGGAGGAGGACAGAGGAGCGTAGTTGGAGTACTGCAGACGCAGGGTCGGCACAGGGGCAGGACGGAAGTCCTCAAGCTTCTCTGTCTCAGGAACAGGCTCCATTGTGTCGGTCGGCGATGTCCGGGGCAGGATGAGGCCGCAGGAGTTGCTGTGTAGTGTCACGACAGAGTGGTTGCAGACATAGAGGGAAAGAAGGACCAGGCTGCTTTGTTCGTCTGTTTTGTTGTTTGTTGATTGGCTGGCTGGCGGGTGGCAGTAAAGGGCGTCAAGTCAAAGTCAGTCAAGAGGCTGACTGGCGGTTGCTTGATGAAATAGAGCCGATCCGTAGCCGTAGTTCAGGAGCGCTTGCGTGTCCCTGAGCGAATGGGATGAGAGCTGAGAGCTGAGAGGATGAAGGAGGTCGGAGAGTGGCAGGGTGGTAGTAGAGGAGGAGCACGGAAGCGAGGCGGTCGGCAGGTCGTTGGGGGTTTGGCTATGGCCTATGGCTGTGGCCTGTGCCTTAGCGAGCGCGGGTTGCGGGCCGGTGGGGATGCATATATGTATGTACTGAACTGTATTGCCCGTCGAGCGCTGAGGGATCGAATTCGAGTTCGAGTTTGTTCACGCTGAGCCCTCTATTTTCTCAAAGAAAGAATGAGAATCTGGAAACAGGGGCGGGCGGGCTGGCTGACTATCCGGCACATGCTATAGCGGGAATTGCAGTTGCCGTGAAGAGGCAGCAGGCATACGAGACGCAGAGGCACAAGTCAGCAGCTGGTCAGTCAGTTGACTACGTGCTGGTGCCGAACGTGAGGGGTTCGCGCGTGATGTCAGGAGGAACTGTTTGCGTTTGGCGTTTGCTGCAGGGCGGGCCAGAGTCCTCCAAGATGCAGATGCAGATGATGCAGCTCGTTGGGTGCTGGGATTGGTTGGTTCGTGGTGCGTGTGTGACCGTGTTGCTGGCTCGAGACGAGGAGAGAGAAGAGCAGAGACGAGCAGGAAAAGAGGTCAGTGGCTGGCTAGAAGAGGTTGGCCAGATGGAGGATCAGCCAGAGCGTCGTGTCGTTGCCGCCATGTCGAGAGAGAGCGAGATCGCCGTTGCAGTCGGAGAGGAGAAAGGCATAAAGCGCAAAAGGCAACCGAGGCGGTAAGTCACAGCCGACAGGAGCGCAGGGGAGCCCCCCGTAGCCCCCGCTAAGCAGGAGAAAAAAAAAAGGGCGCTGGGGGTGGCCCTGCAAGCCTTGGAACACTGTCAAGCTGGCAGAAGTGGCAGGCCCAATCCCCTGATCCCCTGACTAGGCCGCTGCCAGTGTCCGCTAGCACCGCCTTGCACCACCTGAACGGGCCTCTGGGGTAGGGATGAGGGATACTACGGGACCCTGAGATCTGAATCGCTTAGCGGGCTGAGCGCCTTCTTTTTTCTTTCTTGTCCTTCTTCCTTTTGCCCCGTCTTCCCTTTGCCGTTCTTTGTGTGCCAGTGCCAAGTGCTCCGTGACTCTGTGCACGTGTACACAAGTCTTCGGCAACCCCTTTTGCCGAACTTGCTCACTCGCTAAGTAAGTCGCTAGCAAGACTGGACATGTAATTGTGAGGCTGGCTGGATCAATTCTTAGCAGCCGTGGGGGCGAAAATGGAAAACAAAACAACACGAGACTCGTCAAATCGAATCAATAACAACAACAATAACACCACAAAACTAACACTGGCACAAGAAACAAAACACAGCCGGGTCATGCATCTCCTGGTCCATTGCCGTCATGTATTAATTAAGCTGACACTCCGTTACCCGTCACGCATGCTGTGCATGTTCATGGTTTACTTACTGTCCTCGTTTTCAGGTCCTTCTCCTTGCCAAGGTCCTCTTTTCACCTCTTGTCGTGACACATGTCCACCATCGGATGCTGGCCCCAGCCCATCTTCTCTAACAGATTTGTGATGGTCCAGCCCGCATTACTCAATGTGTACTTAACTCGCTGTCATGCGCGCATGGCAAAACACGATGCTAGGCCCTGGACACCGATTTGCGATCCTGTGTCGTTGCTGGTGGACCTCTATTGGGCCATCATTGCTGGCTGAGGATGCGGCTCGACAGGAATGCAACCGTAAAATGCATACATACAACGCAAGCAATCGCAAAGATATTCGCATCATCCCACAGCAGATTGACAGGGGCTTACCGCAGCAATATTCAAGTCGTGTCAAAATTCAAGCAGATCACCAGCCTCGCGCAAAGCAATCCAGACACCCTCGTCTTCCCAATAAGTTCACTACTAAGTGCTGGTTGTATATTCATCCGCATCATGATGCGTCATCATAATTACCATCATCGCTTCGTGCTCGAACTTCTTCCCCGACAATCCTGACTAATTGTCTGCCTATCCTGCCTGCCTGATTTGATGAACCCGACTGCCACATCTAGATCGTCCGCCGATCGCATGCCCAGATCCCTCCTCTCCAAAGAGTTAGTTCTAGCCCTCCCCTGGAGTGATGCTGCACCAGTGCCCCTGCAAAAGCCCTAGGTTAGGCCCCCACCTTCGCCGTTGGCTTGGTTCTCGATCCACCTGAAAATCCCCCGGGCCATCCCTCGATCAATCCACAAGCATTTCTTTGTTCATGCTAATCCATATCCATATCCAGATTGAGATCCATATGTTCTGGACTTTTCCCTTCCTGCCAAGGTCCGGTTGTGTTCTTGTATCGAATATGCCGCCCAAGATGTGCTATGGTATATTGTATAGGGCAGAACCATCGATGACTTCACTTACTCCCGCTTTGCATGAAGTATTCGCTCATCGCCACCAAGGGTGGGGCTATGCTGAAGTTTTCTGGTCCACCAAAGGGCTGGTCGGTTTTGTCATGTAAACCGGTACTTACAGCGTACTTATAGTGGATGCAGCAGTTGGTTGGTAAGGAAGTCCCCTAGCATTTTCCATTTTCGATGCGCCTACTGTGATATCCCAGCATCCCAGCGATAGAACCCCAGCTAGAACCAGCCAGGCCCTGGAGCCTACCCCAGATAATCCACTAAAACCACCAACCCCCCTTCTAGATTCTGCAAAGGCAAGAGAGCCCTGACGATGCGCTGGCCCCAATCGTGGAAATAGCAGGCCTAGAACCCAGAGCCTCTTTCGATTTGAGCCATAGGAAGTACTGCTCCTTCTAACCTCACCAACCACCGGGATAGGCACTCTGTGCAGTTGACCACAGGTGAACACAGCACTGGTGTTGATCTTCTCTCTTGCTCCCCCCTTCCCCGCATCCATCAATTGCGCGTCGTCCATAAAAGGGAATTCTAGCCATTACTTTTTCCCCCGACCGCCGCTGCCGGAGCCCCAGCAAGTACAATAATCTATCCACTTAATGTGCTCTCAAGCGCATTTGCTTGGAAGCCGTTTGTCGTTCTATACAGAGTACAGGCCGGATGATTACTCACCTACTCGCCAGTATTAACCTGCCTTGACCGGGCCGGGAAACCAGCGAATCACGCAGACAGACTTGTTGCGAGTATAGTCTAGAGGTTCATGTGGTGGGTACGCAAGCATATAGTGCAATGTATAGAAGGCTGCATCCAATTGGTGGAACTTCACATGGCCTCAATGATGTCCGATGCTGTGGTCTGCTCTCGAAGAAGCCTATCCTAAAGTGTGCAATCACTACTGCTTATCGCTGAATGGCCTCAGACTCGGCCACGAGAGAAACCATGCAAGACGAGCCATCACAGAAATGACCATTCCCAAGTATACAGATAAGCCAATGCAGCGCTGCCATTTGCTGGTCTGCACATCCAACATGAGCATCACTGTTTCGTATCTGCCTCGAAACTCTGAATAAACCACGATACGTAGCGACATCCCTCCAAGAAGTCCCAAAAAGACCAAGGAAATGCGATTCGGCATGCATATTTTTGTGGGCATCTCCACCATACCATGACAATCACTGTCCAGTGTCAATGCTCAAGCATACCACCGGGAACGCCGCATATGTATGCTTTCCTTTCCCATTCTCCCTTGTGAATAACTACGTCGGTGCCCTCCTTCCATGGAACCAATGCGACCATTCCAACGCCGAGTTTCAAAAGTATCTATACATTTCCGCTGCTTGTTCCTTCCATAGAACCACCAATATTGAGAAGCAAAAATATTCATATTCCAATACAGTCCGTCCATGTAGAGGAGATACAGCGATAGGAGAGGCTGTCTCTTGCTATTCTGGCTGTTCGCTCCAAAAGCCAGGCCCAAATTTAGGCTTAGATCCGAATCCAGACCAGGTGCCTTTCACACGAAGCAGAGAAGTCCACCAGGCAGCACTCGTCGAACCAAACCACGTGGGGAGCCCCAGAGCCGTCCCGGATGTTCGCCTAATCGCATCCGGTGCCTTATCAATCATTCATCCCTCAGTGTCGTCACAACAGTCGCTATGCCCATCTTCATTCCCATCACCATCTTCGTTCCCATCACCATCATCATCGTGATATCGGCCCGTTCCAAAATCCAGCAAATCGTCGCTGATTTCTCGCGCCAGGGCCTGCTGCTGCTGCTGCTGCTGTTGTCGAGTAAGTGTCAAACCCAGTGGATCGATCCAGAAACCAAGTACGCGCGATCCCCATGATGGCCGGACCTGGGCTGTTGTGCTCGAGAGAGATAGGCTGGTGATTGTCCCGGTCCCGGTCGTGCCGACAAACTTGAAAGGCCCCGAAGGAGTTGACGATAATGAAAAAGACCGACTAGAGTTCGTGTTTGTGTGGCTTAGGATGTATCTGGCAAGAGGCTCGCCCGCCCAGCGGACAATGGCTGGGGTGGCCGTAGATGTAAATGATGGCGCAAGACCACTATCAGCGGAGAACCAAATATTATGCTGACTCTGACTTTGACTCTGACTTTGACTCTGACTGGACTCCTGGCTGGTGATCTGACTCTCGACATCGCAGTGAGCAAAGGCCAGTCCCGGGGCCAGTCCTGAGGCTCGGTGCGACGGCCAGTCCAGGTACGCCACCAATCCTGTTACGAGGCTCAGTGTTGTAAAGTATAGCGGGAGCCAAGCGACCAGATCTGTATGCAGGGGTTCCGTGAAGATGGCGATGACCAGAAGGAGGACCAGTCCCAAAGGTCCCGTGAAACGTCCGGCTCTGTTCTGTATGTGTCAATGATTTCTATGTCTTGGGGATTGGGAAACACACAAGAACAAGGAGTAGGAAAGGGATAGAGCTCGCCTGAACAGTGCATCAATATTCAATAGGTACCACACAGTAGCAGATGGCGCAAACACAAGGAGAAGACTGCCTGATGATCAGACATCGCACACTTGGACTCAAAAGTATAACAACTTTCGAGAGACTGCGCGACAGACCACACAGGACTCACGTGTTACAATATCGGTGGCCTTTTGTTGCGCTGATTGGATCGAAGAGGGCAGATCCGATCATCGCACAGCATGAAACGACATTGGCGAGTCTCGAGACCCAAGGGCAGCGCTCATGGAACCAGCTAATACTGCTCGCCAAGACATCCAGAGTGTGCCTCATGTCGTCATGAAAGACGGCTAGAAATAAGGAGAGCATGAAGCGATGTCCAGGTGACAGAGGGTCTTGAAGTCGGCAACGGCTAGAATTTTATACTTGCTTTATGCCTCAAGAACAGGATCGATATGTTTTGGTGGCAGAGAAACAAGCACTCTCTACAAACAAATGACTATCAGTATCGGACGAGAGCCGCCCACATCGCATGAGACCAGGTGAGCAAAAAGTGCACTTCATAGACGCTCATGTGCCAGTGAAGAACGTATGCTGTAGAGGAGGTGGTTGGAAGCAAGGCTGTCGCAGGCTTCGCATTGGCTGCCTCTTATTTGTGCAGTATTCAGCTTCAATGGGACGACATCTCCCTGTTCTGGGCATGTTGTACGGATTTTGAAATGTGCCCTGGGAAGGCTAGACAGCCTCGATTTGCCTCACTTGCACTTGTCGCTTATTGCAATGCCCGAAGTAAGCGCACCTTGTGTTTCTGAGACATGCACCAAAATGCCATTTTCCCGGATCTTGACTGCCGCACCAGCTGCCTCGGCGACGCTCGGTGTGCTAAAAGGAATAAATGTTAGCGACACGCGGAGCGTGAATCCGTAGGCATGATGCAAACGACCTGCCATGTCAAAATATGTTTAATCTCAAGCGTATAACACAGCAATGGTGGCTCAGCCAGTAGGAGAGGGTATGGAATCGGTGTTCATCGGCACAAGTCTTCGCAACAACTGTTGAGCACACACAATAGCTCTTTGAGCTTGAAAATACATTCAACTTATCAGCACGCTGGGAGTGAGTCGACCTCGAGGCAGGGTTGCTTCACAATGCCGAGGCGACCACTCGAATATTTCAGGTTGCTATTGAAGTCCCAGGCTGACTCCTCGTCCATGATCAAATAGCATTCGAGCTGCTTTGCTGTTCACATTATCTCTCTTTATAGTATCGACACGGTTGTCATGAGGTTGAGGATCGACCGCTACGGACTTCAACCGGCTTATTTATCCGTCCTCGGCGGCGTCTAGAGGCACCGAGGCTAGCAAAAGGGCTTTGCAAAGCATCCAACGCCTAGATTGCTGAGAGGTGTTGCGCGAGCAGGAAAAATACTACTTGGGGCAACTGCATACTGTCTAGGGTCAGCCAGAGCACGAATCATAACAGAGGGTCTTCTGCAGAGCAAAGTCGTGTGCCTCCGGGCATCTATGCTTGGATCCGCTGGCTTCCTCTTGGAATATCAAATTAATAAATCTGAAACCCTTGCAGTCCACAGAGAAATTGCTCGCATTCGTGCCGCAAGCCACTTGCCTGATTAAGCTGACTGATTGTAATCCCAAGTGATGTTGAAGAAGACAAACATGACTGGTTACGGCGAGGACAAGCTGTTGGTCCCCTCTAAGGATTCTCTTGAACTGCTCCGGGTCTTTGCCATGGAGGGCCAAACGACAAAGGCAGCAACTATCAAAATCATGTCAGTGCTGTGCGTATTGAACTTGAACGGTCCAGAAGCAAGACTTACCTCTTCCAAGCGTAGTACACAGTAATCGCCAGCCTTGTCGAACATGATCACAGGAATCTGTAATTCGCAGAATTCACGGATCCTGTTTGGACCAACCTCCAGTTAGTTCAAACACTGTCAAGCACATACTGATACCCATCACTCACGTTTGCCGACACATTCCACAAGGGCTCGCTGGTGGTGAGATGTCGGTGGCAACGGCAACAGCCTTGAAGTCGCGGTGGCCGTCGGTGATGGCTCTGTTGAAGGCAACTCGCTCTGCACACGTGCCCACTGGGTACGAGGCATTCTCAACGTTGGCTCCCGGGATAAACTCGCCATGCTTGGTAAGGACAACAGCACCGACGCGGAAATTGCTGTAAGGACAGTAGGCGGTCTGCTTGGCGGCAAAGGAGTGGCGTTTGAGGTCGTGGAGTTCTTGTATGCTGAGCTCAAAGTGGGTGCTCGTGGCCTCAAGGTGCAGGGCGTTCACGCTAGAATACAGTGCTGGTGCCTGAGGAGCCATTGCGGGCGAGGCTCGGTAAGGCTCGAGCATCGGGTTCGAGCACAAGGGACAATCTTGGTGAAGATGGCGTGGTTGGCGAAGCTGTATTGAAGGTGTGGAATTGGATAAAGGCAGGTAGGTCCAGGGACGGGCGTCCTAATAGGGAAGGCTCGCGGCAGCTGCAATCGGCAACAGATAAGCATGACGTACCTTGACAATTCAGCATTAGACGTACTATGTATATCGAAGCGGTCTCACAAAAGACCCTTCTAAGATGTATTGACACAGTTAACTGCTCGACTATCTAATTGTGATTGAACAAGAGAAGAACATGGTACACTGAGTCCGCGAAGCATGCAATATATCAGCTGTGAGACAGTAAATCAATGGCATCTGGCTCCAATGAGCATCGCATAGACAGGTGGTAGAAGTACAATCGCAATACTGACAGCACCGCCTGTAGCCCGGGAGTGAGACCCTGAACTTGCCGTGCGCCAGGGGCCTTGTAATACAAAGGCTGTCAGCCAAGCCAGGGCCTCCCTGACAAAGCGAAGCAGTGAAGGCCCACCCAGCACGCTAGGCAGGCCTCCCCGTGCCAGAACCCAGCACCCGCGACCTAGAACCTCAGGCGGTGCACGCCCCTGAAGGCTTGCGCGCGCACGCGGTGTTTTGGCTGCGCGACAATTTCTCTCGTCGACCGAATCCCCCCCCCTTCGTCGCTCCGTCGCTTTGTCGCGTTGTCGCCCGTCACCCGAGAACCAGCTTCGCGATACACCAGCTCCTGCAACTTGTCGAGACATGCAGTCGTCACGAACCCACACTGACCCTCTCGGCACGACCCTTGCGCGCCCCATTCCCGCGTCACCTCTCGAGTCCCTGCATACCATCCTGCCCGTCAAGCCCGGCACTGGCGCCGACCGTTACACACGACCGACCCAAAAGACGAGTCTGTCTGGCTGCTGCTGAAGGTGGGCTTCCTGACCGGCCGACCGACCGACCGACCGATCAACCGACCAACTGAACCAAATTCTTTTCCTTGCGCGCCGTGCCCTTCTCTTGCTTTTTTCGCCATGGACCAGGCCGACGTCCCCGCGTTGCTGTCGCGCCTGGCCAGCGACGAGGATGCCGCTCGCAAGATGGCCGTCTTCAAGCTGCAGTCCTCCATCAATGATCCAGCCTTTGCCGATGTCTTCATCTCTTCTGGCGGCCTCGTCATCCTGCGCCGGCTCATCATGAACACAGGCGGCAACACCCTGGCATATTCGTTGCAGTCTCTGACGCGGCTGCTCGAGGTAGACATGGGCTGGGACATCTTTGAAGGTTACATGGCCTCCGACTTGATTGAGCGCCTCGTCGAGCTGATAGTCACCAACCCGTTGGTCAACATTCTACGAGGCGCCATGTCTATACTTGTGGCTCTCGTGTCGCACTTGCAGTCTGCGCCTGCGGGGAAACACATTGCCACGACCGTCAAAGCCCCTGGCATGTTTGGCTTTCGCGCACTCAAGCCCGCCTTGGCAGTTCACCCTCAATTCTTCGATCATGTCATCTCCCAGCTTCAGTCGGCCGACCACGCCTTGTGTGCTGCCTCGCTCATGCTCATCAATGCTTTGATCCGTGATGTCGTGTCCAAAGACGACGGGACCAGCAATGCCAAGACCTCATCAAGCGAGGATTGGTCCAAGGTTATCAAGAAGCTGCAGGATTTGGGCTTGATCAAGGCCGCCTACAACTTGATGCAGAGCTCGGCTCTTCAGGACCTGGCCCAGCCGCTGCTCGACTTTCAGACCCTGACCAAGGTGCTGCTGCGGAAATGGAAGGAAGTCAAAGTCGACATCGAGCGTCCAGAGCATAGGAGAGCGCTCAAGGGTACCCATTTAGCGAGCGCGCCAGACAGGTCCTTTGCCTCCAATAGTGGCACAAGTCCTACCACAAGCGGAGAGCCTGGTACCAAGAGACACAACCCGGAGAAGTGGCGGAGATTGGGCTTCCAGACAGAGAGTCCTGCTTCCGACTTCCATGTTGCTGGTTTTTTGGGCATGATGGATCTGACCGACTACGTGCGCCGTAACGAGGATGGCTTTCAAAAGATGCTGCTCGAGCAATCGACCAAACCTCTCGATGAGCGGTGCCCTATTGCACGTTCCAGCTTGGCTGTGACCATGATTCTCTTTGAGCATTTCGGCATTGACAAGGCTGATTTGGAGGACACCAGAGGCTACCAGGCCATTGATAATATCAAGACCAATGACAAGATTTTCAAACCGCTGCTTCTGCAATGGTCTCGACTCCATGTCGCAGGACTGCACGCCTTCTTTCGCATGTGGAAGGCGACGGGTGCCGAACGGGATGATTTTGAAAAGGTAGCGGAGCTGGTCCGGATATTGGTCGAGCGCGTTGTCGGCCAAGCGACTAGGACCAAGGACATCGCAGAAATCGAGGAGGAACTGCAAGACTACGAATACAGCCGGCTGCGCGAGGTCCAGATGGAGCTACTTGAACTGTCCTTTGACCACCAGTGGGGCCAGTACCTATACCAAGTGCGCGAAGAGCTCAAGCACGAGGCTCTGACCTTTGTCAAGGAGCAGCGCATCCGCTGCCTGCTGCAAGGATCCTGGTTCTCCAAGCCCATTCCGTCGCGAGACCAGCCTGGCCATCAGCATCAGCGCGAGACGAACAGCATAGACGCAAAGAAACGGCTGTATGCGCCCAAGCCGTGGCGATTTGCCCGTCTCTCCCACAATAGGCGCTACCTGCACTTTGCCGACTTTGTGGACAAGGTCACACCGGATCCGAACCTCGAGTCACTGGATGATAAGATCGACCTTAGTACCATCAGCTCCGTTGTGTCCAATGTGTCGGCAGGGGAGGATTCGCAAAGCGTATCTAGTGGATCGACGTTGCGCAACAACACTGCCCAGCCACCGGGCACACCAAAGGCCAGCACGACTGGCGCCGCGGCGAACAGCACAGGGCCCAAGACGACAACCAAAATCACAATTTACAGCTACTCCAACCCTGCTGAGGCGGCCAAAGGCGGTGACACGGCTGAGCAGGCTGTCTTGACCTTGCACCCTACGTCCAACTCGCTCGCGTCCGAGTGGCTGGACGGGCTCCTGATGTTGCTGAACCAAGCGCCAATTACAGCCGAGACTAAGAAGCTTAGCACGCTGGTGAGCGACTACGGGATGAAGATCAGGTTGCTCAATGTTGGGGTAGACGCGGTGTATAACGGGCCACAGCCTGGTGCTGGTGTTGTCCCGAGTCGTGAGGGACTGGATGATGATTATTATTATGAAATCTGAAAGAGAAGAACTTGGCAAGCCGTCACTTTTTCCCCTGCTCTTTCTCTTTCTCTCCCCCCCCCCCAATCTTCGTTTCTGTACTGTCCATCTTTCTCCGTTCGTTCTTGTTCATGCCCAAGTATGGTTGTTTTCCTATCATATAAGCATGCGTATACCCCCGATACTACCATATTGTATTTTTTTCTGCTCTTGTTTCTCATTCTTGCCAAACTTGTTTTCTGACTGTTTGGTTTGGCTGCTTGTTTTTCATGTTCCCTCAATTCTGGGGCATTCTTGTTGTGATATTGAGAGCCTGGCCTGCATTTAGCATCTAGCTCTTGCATAGCGGACGGTTGCAGTATCATGATGTCTTGTTTATATATGTATTATAATCGTCATAGATTGATACCAGTACTATTGTGGCATATCGGACTTCAGTTACTCAAGCAAATCCCTGTTTTTGTTTTGTTTTTCTTTTGCATTCCATTGGTCTGCTTATGCGCCGTAACAGTTTTTAAATGTGATCAATCAACGATGTGTGAATGGCCCTGAGTTGGAAGACCTCTCGGCTTCTGGTTCAAGTTGCAGGTGCTTGAGTACAGTGCCAAAGTGCTGGCATATCAGGGATCTCCGAGGTTCCCCGCATAGGTTGGCCGGCCACTGAATACGCTGCTGCGGCTGGTTGACTTTACCTCGACTGCTATGGCAGGCTGCTGTCAGCTCGTCAAGCATGACATACTTGCACTTTCAACTTGCACCTTCATCTCACACCCAAATGCACAACCACACAACCACCATGACCACAAAATAAGACCAGCTAACTTTTCAGCGATATCGTATTGAAGTCCACCGAACGAAGAGGTCTTTGTTGCCTTCACTTGATTCCTCATCTTCGATTCATCGCGTAGCGCACCGGAGAAACACCTGGAAGAAACACAGAGAGGAGGCGGAAGAAAGGAAAGAGAAGCCGACGGCAGCAAGCTCTTCTCGAAACGCTCCTCCAGCGAGCCATCAGTGTATTCCGGTAAACGATCACCGCGCTCCTTTCTTGACGCGGGCTTGGGTGCCTCTGTGCCGCCCAAGATGACCAAGGGCTTGTTGGAAGATGGGACATGGCTTTGTACGCATGAAATCATTCCTCTTCTCACAATCGCTTCAGCTGTACCTGTAGAACAGTCGAGCAAAAGCAAGTAGAAGCCCGCTGACTCGTTTGTCCAGGCGACTGTGCACCGCGCAAACCAGCCGTCTGCCTGACTGTGAAAAAGGACAATTCCAACAAGGGTAAGCGTTTCTACAAGTGCGATAGTAAAAAATGCGGTTTCTTCATCTGGGAATCGGAGGCAAATAAGCGCAAGCAAGAGGCGCTGCTCAAGCATAACTGCGCTTCGGAGAATGGGATTGTGGCGAGGGTGCAGGCAAAAGGCGAGGAAGCACCTATGCCTGCTGTTTTCAAATCAAAAGTCACAGGTGGCGGTAGCCATAGCCATAGCAAAAAGCAGCAGCAGCAGCAGACAAAGGGACAAGAGCCTGTCGCTGCTACTGTTGATACGTTGCTGCCACGGCGAAGACTTTTTACGGCGCAGTCCCCGACAAAGGGAGCAAAGGCGGCGAGTGTTCTATCGCAGGACTCGGAGTACTTGAGCTGGGACTCTGCTGGTGACGACGACGACAACGACAACGACAATGAAATGGCTATCAACGAGAAGGACTGCACGAGGAGCACCAAGGATTTCACTTCTCACAACAGCCTCAACTCTCGAAATGCCGGCAGCTCCATATCAAGCATTACGCTACAAAGCTCGCCCACAAGCGCGCGTTCTAGAACAGTACCATCAACGGCAACTGGAAGACCGGCAACAACGACAACAGCCCCGCAAACACCCAGCGCCAAACGCAAGCGCACAGGATTTGTCATTGACGAGGACAGCGACGAGTTTGGTTACGATGAGTTCGACGAACCTGCTCTAAGCCAGGAGCTGGCGCGAATCACTGAGGCGAGCGCGAGGAAGCTGCACTCAAGGGACCAAGGAGGAGCAGCAGCACCTGCATATGCGTGCGCGGAGACGCCCACCACTGGAGGAAAGCGATTTGCTAATTTGGGAGGTGGTGGAGGTGGAGGAGGAAGTTCGCTGCCTACTCCGGTGACGGGCGGTGGCAGAGCTCATGGCACTATTGGTAAGGAGGCAGATGAAGAATATGGCAACACCGCAAAGAAGCTGCGTTTCAACGATAATGCGCAGGGAGGAGAGCGAACCCGTGGCCGTGGCTTCGAGCTAGGCAAAGACCCCGAGACGCCCACACCGTACCGCAAGACGGATGCTTTCGCTCCAGCCACAGCAAACACCACAAGAACAAGCACACTCGACATAACCAGTGCAACTTCTCTCTTTACAACTCCCCGAAAACAACCACCACCACCACCACCACCACAACAACAACAACAATCCCAAACCAACACAGCCAACGCAATACAACCTGCGACAACGACAGCGACAACTCCAGCCACAACCGTGGGGACACCCGACGTCGATATCCGCGCCCTCAGCAACGAAATCAAGGACCTCCTCTCAAAGTCCCAGATTCCTCTCCCAGAGAGCACGAGAACCCATCTCGACACCATCCTCGAGCGCTACGAGCGACGCGTGCGAGGGCTCATCAAGGGCCGTGACGCAGCGCGGACGGCACTCGAGGCGCGGGATGCGCGCATTGCTGAAATGCAGACGCGAATTGCCGGGCTGGAGAATGCGCGACGAATGGATCGGGAGAGTTTGCGGGATGTGCGGAGGGGGCTGTTGAAGCTTCCGCAGTTAAGTGACGATGAACACCAGCAGAGCTAGTCATGGTGATGGCAGGCCGCGTACACTTTGCAGATTTACAAGGATGACAGAGATACCAAGAAAGACCTGGGTCCTCTGAATGTGGAAAAGAAGGAAGTTCTTGATTGAGAGGTTGAGGGGAGGCCCAGTTTGGGCTCCAGAGGACGGTTTAAGCGGTTGTAAAGGTGGTTTCGGTGAGCAGGAGTGACAGCTAGATATACCCAAGATGTTATTGGACATGACAACCATGATTGCAATACGATTCAGAATTTCTTCCGTCAGATCCTCTGAGAACAATCATTTACTTAAGAGGTTCTTAGAGCTCCTCATATCTTGTCATTGTCTTGAATGTCGTTGCATACACTTGTCCATCCTCATCCTCATCCTCATCCTCGACCAAAGAAACAAAATGCCATAGTTGATCAAAGGTATATCTCATAAATGCCAACATTGGAAACAATTTTGATCACAGGAGTCTTAATTTCTCTTTTACATCCCTACTTCTTCTTCGAATAGAAATATAGATACCGTTCCTGAGACTTCTTGTCTTTGTTGTTCAAAGAGCCTTTCCTGCTCCTGCTGCCTGCTCCTGCTTTGCAAAGAACCATGTTTACTGGGCTTGGCAGACCTTCCATATCTGAATCCTTTCTCTGTTGATCCTTTCTCGCTTGCCTAGCAAGTTCCTCTTCTCTATTCATTTCCACTATGTCCATCCCTCCATCCATCCAATCATCCGATATCCATCTCATGCCCCTTCACAAATGACTAGTCGAACTCTCCCCTCCCTTCGCTATTCCATGAGTAGTCGTCGTCGTCTTGTATATTGTTGCTCTCAGACATGACCCCTATGCAATCGCTTGTTTTGAGAAAGAAAATGAAAACAACTTGACTCCCACAAAGAAAAACAAAATGGTAAAAGAAGAAAAGACTTATTTCCACCTTTCAAAGATCTCATGTATGCTATCTTGGCTTTGCGCCCTTGACTGGTGCTGGCAAACACTGGAAAAAATCATCGCGTTCTGATATTCAAGTCATTTGTTAGTACCCTTTTTCATTCCGAATCGAAATATATGCGTATAGAATTTATTTTTGGGACAAGAATAGACTTACGCTCCTCGCCATCAAACAAAATAGTAATGTCATCGTGCTCTCCCGGAATCTCCGGCATATCCAGACAGAGGAACGCCATATCGTCCGTCGCCGCTGCGCCATTCTCGGGCAGGAACGGCAGCGGAAACTTGGCGTCGTCAATCTTGAGACCGACTTTGTCGCCCTTCTTGATGGCCTCAAAAACATCTGTCGCTTTGAGCATGAGACTCATGCTCTCGCCGTGGTGGAAGGCCTCGAAGAAGACTAGGATCTGCATGATATTGTCCTCCGACTTGACAATCTGCAGCCGAGTGCCTGTGGCTTCCCACTTCTTGTAGATGGGCACCACCATGCGCCGACGTGCAATGGCAAACAGGGAAACAACGCCATCAAACATCACCTTGAAGCCTGTCAGGGCCTCTTCAAAGTCGTGCAGGTCGCGCTGACTAGTAAAGGTGAAGGTTCGCACAGAAGGGCCGCGGCTTGTGATGGACAATGCCTGAGCGATGTCTGCTGGCATCTGCTTGGCAACTTGAGCTTCTGAAAGAGCTACTGTGATATCCTGCTGTGCTGGGCGCAGCACCTGAATCTTTGTCTTTTCCTTGACAGGCAGCCTGATCTTGAGCTCGCCAGGACCCACATTGACTCTGTCTGTGATACTACCACATTTGAAGTCAACAACGATTCTCAGACGCTCAGCCAGCACCGTCTCGGGGATTTCGCCCTCGACCTCTTCGTTGATGACTTTGACTCTCGACCATGGCAACTGTGCGTACACGGCTGAGGGCTCGGTCTTGGCCGTCTGTGAGATTGCAAAACCGGTAATCGGCACCTCGGAGAAGATCTTCTCGTCCTGCTGCACCAGCGTTCCTATCAGCAGGCCATGGAAGCGAAGTCGTTCGGGTTCGTCGTTGAAAGCCATGACCATCCTACCATTGCTACCTCCATCTTCGAATCGTAGTAGAAGTGCTGGCTCATTGATCTCGCCCCGTAGGAAGCCAAACTGTACGGGTACTTGAGGCAGATACATGTGGTTAACAGCGCTAAGCAGTTTTGTCGCAGGTCCAGTGACTACAGACACCCGGAAGCCGCGGTGGTAAGTTCTCTGTCCGGTAGGCGAGTTTTCCTTAGCAATTCGCTCAAACAGCGCAATCTCGCAATTGGCTATGGACTCTCTTGGGAACGTCATGGACTTTGGATTCGAGTCAAAGTACTGGAAGCTGCGTAACTTGGACTTGAAGACGCACTGCTCCTCTTTGCGTGGTTGCAGCGTCAGCAGTGCCTTGGAACTAAAGTCACGCATGCTCCATAACAGCTTGAAGTCTTGTGGCTTGCACTTGATAGCCACAATGAAACCTCGCGGCATCTTGAGCTCAAGAGTGGAATTCTCTGGCCTCCATTTGACATCGTTCCACGTCGGGCCGCCCTTTCTGTTGGTCTTGATGCAGAGTTGTACGGATCCGTTTTGGCTGGCAATGCAGAAGTCAAGGCTTGTCTGCGTAGGCGATCTGATCACGGAAAGAATGCACGGGAAGAAGAACTGCTGGTCTTCCATACCCTGTTCCATGAGATACAAGTCGACCATGTACCGACTAAAACAAAACAAATCCTTGGTGTCGCCGAGAGGCAAAGCAGAAATCAAAGGCAATCTGGTGAGTGGTTGGGCTGCTGCGATGGAGGAGCCCCAGGACCCCCACAACAATGCAATGATATCTTGGTTGATGGCGGGGTATTCCACCCATATCGTTCTATCAATGACTTGGGGCAAGAATGGCTCGTCTGGTGGCAGGAAACCGTTGCGCTTCATGGACGAGGCCAACTTTCTGAGCTGCGAAATGATGGTCTGGCCCACATCTTGGACCTCGGCGTCCACTGGACTGCTCTTGGTTTCGAGAATCATGGGCAAAATCTCTTGGTAAATCCACAGGGCTTTAGCTAAGTCTGCATAGGCCTGTTGGCGTGCAGCCTGCACCTGGGTAACATGTTGTGGAGTTTGCGGTTGCTCTCTGATGGTCATTTCAAGGGTCATTCTGCCCTTCAAGAACCACCACAGAGCTGCTCTGGCGAGGTCATCTGGCGAGGATGACATGAGAGGTTTGACAGTCTCGGCATGCAAGCGAAACAGTTCAAACAAATGGCGTGTGCGATCAGTGAAGGCATCGAGAGCGTCGTCAGTAATTGAAGGCGTTGCAAGAGCGTCCGGGGCAATAGACCTCAGGCCTGGAGAGTCGCCAAGCCTGGGATCACGCACAGAAGGCTGTCGCTGGGCAAGAGACGCAACTGGGCTGCCTTGCATAAGTTGCGAGTATGCAGATCCAGGACTCTGGTCCAGGCGTGGCCGCCTCTGTCGCAAGTCGGGCGAGCCAGCATTGGAAGGCGGCAGGGACGACGAATTGATGGTGTCCACGGGCGTAAGGGGCAGCTCCACGCTGCTGTGCTTCATTTCTTCCCATTCCCGTTCATTGCTCGCGCTTGCTGATCGTACGGCTTGTGCAAATGCCATGCCCTCTGCCTGACGCTGTTTGGCATGGTTGATTTCAATAAATGACTTTCTCTTGTCGTCGGTCGGGGTCTCTACAGGACCGCCCAGGAACTGTGCAGGCTCTGAATTACCAGCAGGTATAACAGGTGGTTCACGTGCGCGAGGCAGGGCCAGTGACAATGGCGCGGACTCAGGTGTAGACGGAGAGCTGTTGATGGTCGAGAAGCCAGTCTGGGTTCTTCTGAGCGGCTGCGGCCTAAAGTCGTCCTGCGGCGGTGGTGGCGGCGGTGGTATGTCTGAGTAGGCTCTGTCTCTCTCCTGCTGAAGCTGAGCAACCTTTCTCGCCTGGGCAAGAGAAGGAGCGGATTGCGCCCTCTTTCGCTTCGAGATTTCAGCGGTAGGAACCGAGCACTCATCGCCGCCGTCGCCAATGATCTCTGGGAACGTGTCGACAAATCTCACCACGAGACCCGTCTTGTTTCTGCCTCTTGTACTCTGCATGCGAGCTCTCATGGCCAGTGTTGTCTGCTGCTCGCGGGGTGCGGGCGGGTTAGGCTGCGGTGTGCTTGGCTGCGGCTGGGGGTGATCCTGGGCGGGCGTGGCAACCTCGAGGGCATTGGGGTATCTCCGAGCGTTGGAGGTGTCGAGCTTGGCGAGCATCTGAGGAGCAGCGTGCACGACGGGGAGGTTATCGTGCGGCGAATTGGAGAAGAAGTTGCTTAGGTCGTCGTTGCCAGGAGCGACGTCGGTTGGGTTCGAGACCTTGCGCTCGCGGCCAAATAGCTTTCCCATGAAGCGGCCCCTCTTGGAATGACCCTCAGACTCCATTTTGGCCGTTGTCGAGTCAATCTGGTCCTCGGAAGAATGGACGGACTAGCAGGGTGAGCAGGAGGGCAAGGAGGGCAGGCAAGGAGTTTCTCGAAGGGCAAACTGGCTGGTCAATGGTCGATTAGACGAGGACCGGGGGCATTGTCCCTGCCGACAGCGATAGCAGGCGTGGAGTCGTGCTGGCACAAGACCAGTGGCCGGCAGAGCGAGAGTGTGGGAGAAGCGTGCGACGAGCGAGGAATCTGGTACGACGCGATCGTGATTCAAAGGAGGCAGGAGGGGTGGAGGAGGAGCGGGGACCGAGGGCACGAGTGGTGTTGTTGCTCGAGCGAAGCTGCGAAAGGGGGCGTGGGTGTCGCTATTGCAGGTTGACGGTGAGGTTGAAGACGAGGATTGGATCTGCACGTAGAAGCAGAAGTAACAGGACTATGGCAGCAGCAGCAACTTTCGAGGCGAGCCCAATGCCACGCTTCCCGCATCAATTCCAGGAGTCGATGGATGCGTTGCGTTACGTTGATGGGTCGTTTCAGCAGCGGCTGGAGTGCTTTGGGTGGCAGTTGGTGGTGGTGGTGGGACGGCGCTATAGTGACAGAAGCAGCAGCAGCAGGAGAGACCCCTGAGCCCCACGGGTAGCGTCTGTGTCTTGGCGGCGTTGGACCCCGGCAACCCGGCCCCCACCCCCCGTTGGCCCCATTGCGCCCGTCTTAGCAGCGCCCGCTGTCTTTCAAATGTTATTTATACGCACTGGCACAGACACTGGTGCTGGAACCTCGACGGCGAGGCCCGTCTTCGACCCTGTCTTCGACCCTGTCTTCGACCCTGTCTTCGACCCTGTCAGGCCTGTCTCGAGAGAGCTGCATGCGCGGCCAGCAGCACCGGCCCGGCCTCACACACACCGTCGTATGTGAACACCACAGGCTTACTGGATAGACTGTGCAAGTCTGCGAACCTACTTAGACTTTACGTACTGACGGTGTCGAAGCCGTCCGATTTAAGACGTCAGAGTGCAGTTTGGCTGCAGATGCACCAGCCCGGAAGACATGCCAGCCTCGAGGCACCAGTCAGTGGTCATTCAGTGGGCACTCAGTGGCTGCCAAGGCTGCCAGGGGAGCCGCTGAGCTGCGCTCAGGGACCTGCTTTAGCAGGCTTGTTCGCTTTTGAATCAGGCACCCAGAAGGCTGCCGGGCAACCGCCTAGTGTCCGTCCGACTCAGATGCTGCAAGGGCTAGCAGCCTGCTGCTACTTTTCTGCAGTGAACAACCCCTGAATGTGGGGTCGCGCCTTATCAGTATATCAAGGTACCGCCCGTGATCTCTGACAGCAGCAGCACTTCTGGCCATGGATGTTGCTACGTTGCAACCACACCACTCGCATACTAAGTCCAGCATGCTTTTTTCTTGCCTCTGGGCCACCGCTGCGCACGCCAGAAGTTCATCATGCTCTTCTGGCAATTGCTTGCGAGGCCTGTCACTGCAACGGTAGTGGCGCTCTCAGGTCAGGTCCAGCCGTCCATCTCTCTCGTCGACTCCAAGGTGCAAGGTGACACGTCATCGAGATTGCGTCTGCTTTTCTCATGTTGTACAGTCTGGTGAGGTGTCGAATACTGCAGAGCTGACATGGGGAACACCCTGCGGCGTCTGTAAATTCTGCAATATAAAATGGCAATTCCTGGCCCACCCAGACGCGCTTTCTCACATACTGTACGCTTGGGAGATGGGATGAACCAAGCGCACGTCAGATGAATCTCGGTGCAGTGCGACCGACTAAGCACAGATACAAAGGTAATAAGGTTGTACTTTGGCAGGGAGGTTCACAAAAGACCTTCGATTGCTTCCACGAAAAACGTGACAGGACGAGTCATGCCCTCTCTATCGAGACTGGACTGGGCCCTCGAGATGCTATCTCAAGCCTTGTGCTAGAGCAAATAATACGAAACCGAGATAAGCGCTTGTTCGCAAATGGCTGTCAAAACGACCATCTCTTGTCGATGCAAAGCAGCCGGCAGAGTTATGCTACTTAAAAGAAATAAGATTACACAAAAACATAATTACCACCTCAGCTGAGAAATTATAAGAAGTGGTCCAAGACTGGCGAAACTGCCCAAAGCCACGAATCGGCTAATCTGGCGAGCTGCCCCAGTCTCGCAACGCAAAAGGTGTTCCCGAACGAATGTAGTATTGATGTTATGCTCGCAATTGTGGAAACAGGGGTAAAGACTCCCATCTATTACTGTTGGTGTAATTTGTTTCAAAAGGGTGGCTTTCTTCGAGTCCTCTGATTTTGACTTTGACAAATATTTATGCCGCAGCATCTTATTTCAGTGGCCGTGATGATGTACAGGAGTTGAAGTGAATGCGCCGACTCACTGTACTTCTGCGAAGCTATGCTTAAGTCGAAGCAGTTGTGGCAATGGCCGGATGGGGAACCAGTTGCGATCACATTAGAGTCACATTCATGTACGGTGGTTTCAATAGGAACTTGTTGGTTGACTTGGCACGGTTCCTGACGAGTGTCGTTGGCTTCCCAGGTTGCCAGGCTGCCTCTCCAAATGTCGCTGCTGTGAGTAAGCCAACATTTCAAGCTAGGGTATGCTGGATCTGCCAGGCGTCCAACAAACAGCAACCCAACCACCCATAACCCTGGAACCATGAGAAGTTGGCCACTTGCGAATGCTAAAGGCATGCAGTGGACTACATTTGATCTTTGGTACACATTCGCAACTAGAGATTTCAAAGGCCAATGGGAATATCAGTATTGTGTCTGCCAGATTGCGCCGGCTGAGACGAAGACGAGATGAAGGCCTCTTTTTCATTAGTCCGCTAGCTGCACATCTGTTGCTTCTTCCAAGGTTTTACCTGCGGAAGGGCCCTTGCCAGTGCCACACAGGCCTACTATAACGCGCGCACCGCCACAATCGCCATTGGGCGGCTGCGCCACTGAGCCACCGACATGCAAGCATCAAGCCTCATAGCCCATCAGCCCGTCACAAGCGGGACTGACCGACCGCCAGCGGAGCAACGTCATGGGGGTAAGCGCAGAGGTGAGTCGCCAGTCGCTAAAATGCAGCTTTGGTGCCCCGCCAAGTCACCGACTGCTCAAGGCGCCTGGGCCCCCAAAGAAAGGCTTCTTCTACTCTCCACCAGCTGGGAGGATTTGCCTGATCCATCGACTTACAACATATTGATCATCCTCGACTCCAGCACCCACTTTGTCGTCCAGCCCGCACCACGAGCCTCCTGCTCGATTCCACAAGGCTCTTTCAAAAGAAGCTTTGTCCCCTCTGCGTTGCGTTGACGTATTACACGCTTCTCTTACCTCATCTATCTGCTCCAGGGCTGCCACCCAACGACAACGGCAGAGGCTACGCCAACCACACCGTACTTTCTCCCTTCGAAAATGACCATGATGGGTCTTGTATCTGGCCGCCGCCGGGCAGCATCCACTGCCAGTGCGTACCAACGACAACTCTCCTGGTTATGCTAGCCACTTACCGCCCCGGGGACACCTCTGTGGTCGACATTCTGTTCACAACGGTCTGCGCGGAGAAGGCTGACGTACAGTGTCTTGACTCTAGGCAGCCGAGCATCCACAGACGATGGCAGAGGTGACGGAGGCGACGACGACACGCAGGTTGTCGAGCCCGATCAGGGCAATGTTCTGTCCCACATCATCTCCCAGCTGAGGCCTGGTGCCGACCTCAGCAGAGTGACGCTACCAACGTTCATTCTGGAACCACGAAGCATGCTGGAACGCATAACAAAGTATGTCTGACGTAACAACTTCTCTTTGGAGCCGTTTCAACACGTACTGACTGATCTCCCTGACCAGCTTTATGAGCCACCCCGAAATGCTCCTAACGATACCCGACATCGACGACCCTGTCGAGAGATTTGTGTCCGTTGTCAAGTTCTACCTCAGCGGCTGGCACATTCGTCCTCCTGGCGTCAAGAAGCCCCTGAACCCCATCCTCGGCGAAATCTTCACCTGCTACTGGGATTTTCCTGACAAGACACGCGCGTACTACGTTTCCGAACAAACATCTCATCATCCTCCAAAATCGAGCTACTTCTACATGGTCCCTGAGCACCACATCCGTGTCGATGGCACGCTGAAGCCAAAGAGCAAGTTTCTCGGCAACTCAGCAGCAAGTTTGATGGAAGGCACCGCTGTTCTCACGTTCCTGAACAGGGGCAAGGATCCCAAGAAGGGAGAGCGCTAGTCAGTGTTATACCTAGATCACCGTCTACGACACTTTTTGGAAAACTAATGAACTGTTTAGCCACTTGACGCAGCCAAACATGTACGCAAGAGGAATCCTCTTTGGCAAGATGAAGTACGAGCTGGGCGACCACAGCTTTGTCAGGTGCCCAGAGATGGGTCTTGTTGCAGACCTGGAATTCAAGACCAAGGGTTGGGTTGGAGGCACATACAACGCCATTGGCGGCACGATCAAGAATGAGAAGACGGGCGAGGTGCTCTACGAGCTGTCTGGCTTGTGGAGTGACGAGATGTTTGTTAAGGACATGAGAGTGAGTCTTCCAACTGCCAAGGGCGCGAGAAAGAGCTTTACTAACGTAATCTTCTTGTTTTTGTCCTCTAGACTGGCCATAAGGAGATGTTCTTCGATGCACACCACTCAAAGCCTGCGCCGCCACAAGTCAGGCCCATAAAAGAGCAAGGTGAACACGAGTCTCAGAAGCTCTGGTACAAGACGGCTCAGGCTGTCCGCGAGAGGAACCACGAGGTTGCCACGGACGAGAAGACAAAAATCGAGGACAGCCAACGAGACGAGGCTGCTAAAAGGGCTCAAGAAGGAATTGACTGGCAGCCACGACTATTCCGGAGAGTCCAAGGTGGACCTGGCGGTCCAGAAGAAGGAGAGGAAGATCTGGAATGGATCATCAATGCCCATATGTAAGCATATTCCTGTCGCGCTCGAGTGTGCACTGGACCTGGACTTTAAAACTAATAAGTCTACTTCAGCGATACGTCGGACCCCAAGAAGTCTACAGAACAGATTTTGGCAATCTATCCTATACTTCCAGGCCAACAGGAGCAGGTTGCGAACGCCATTCCATCAAGGTCGGTAGAGAACAAATCAGCTCCCGCTCCAGCACCAGTTCCAGCTCCAGCTCCAGCTCCAGCTCCACATGCAGGGAATGACAGCCTGATAGACATCGACCAAGTTGACATACTCGCGGACTCGCCACGTCCGGCGCCCATTCCAACCGCTCAAGATCCCCGAGTGGAGAGCACGGGAGAAATCTCCAAGATGCTCAAGAACACAGGCAAGCCGTCTGAAGGGCCGCTAATTGATTTCCATAACGATTTGAAGAAGAGCATACCAAGCATGACTCGCTCTGAGACAGCAGAGTCGAACGATGTTTTTGTGGACGCCAAGGAATAACAAGATACATTGCGGCTGATATTGACAGTGAATGGAACAGAAGCGAGTGAAGCATGATCAGCGAACCCTGCGAACACCTGCGACTACCTCTCTTAAGAATGGTTGGACTACGTGGAAGGGCATGAGAAGCAGTGATTTTTCCAAGGATCAGAATATGGCAATGCATAGTCTCTACTTTTATTGGCTTTCCAAAGCAATTATTAAAGTGTCTTTCGATTCAATTTTAATTTTTTCGGACTAGAAAGAGGGCTCGCCTTGTCCATCAATTTTAATAGTGTTAAGCTAAGATCTTTCTTTGGTTCTTCCTAAAGTCCTACCAAGCCGACGCCAAACGCCCTGTACTTCCCTTGACTCGTACCATAATTCCGTTGTCGGATCTTTCTAGGATCTTTCACTGATGGCTTGCTATAATTTTGCAAGCAGGCCGCCTCTTTCGCTTTCGACAGAAACAAGTCATCAAGCACTTGATGGCTGCTCGCAGAATGTTCACCGCCTTTGACGACCATAATCAGGCTCATCTGTTTTAAGAAACCCTGTCTGGGCTTTGCATTGATGGCTGTCCGCAGGGGGGCTAAGCTGCCCCAGCCAGGTGCGCAAAGAGTCTTGTACCGCTACACTGGCACAGGCACACTCGTCTGGCTTCCACCAGCTTATCCTTTCAAGCTCGCATTCCGTAGTATACACTCTTCAATATCTCCGTCTCGTAGGTTCAGGGCTAGGACTCCTCGACGGGCTTTTGACATCTCTGCCGCCCTCCTTCAGCCACTTCTTGGTCGCGAGCGTTAACTCGCGATCCAGCTCATCGCCAGGATTCTTGCGATGAATAAAATTACAGAACCCACCCCGCACACAGCCCTCGCCACTATTAAGCCGACAACACGCCTCGCGGAAGTCCGTCACGGGGCTTAGCTCGCAGTAAATGGGGCGGGCGGCGTACCAGCGCGAGTTGAGGTCGTCGCAGGCCTTTTGGGCTGATTCCTCGTACTTGAAGCGGGCGTAGACGTTGCCAATCAGGTGGTCGTTGTTGTTGTCGCAGACGACGAGCTCCTCGAGCTCGCCGTACTTGCACATTTCGCACCAGACGTCTTCGTAAAAGGCGTCAAAGTGGTTCTGCAGCTGCGAGGGGTTCATGCGGTTTTTTGGGTCGAATGCCGGGTTTTGGTATAGATTAGGCATCAGAATTGTTTGACTGTAGGAGGGTTTCACGTGTTTGCGCGAGCAGCGATCGCCGTGGCGGCAGGCGCCGATTTTGTAGTAGAAGGAGCAGTTGACCTGTTGTGATTCGGAGGCGTGGATGTTAGCTGACTGCTAGCTAGATCATGAGGGACAGGGGAAAGGGATATAAACGTGATGATGAAAGTCATGTGAAACACAACATTTGAGTGGGAAATGGCGTCGCAAAGATCATGGTGATGAGGCGAGAGTGATGCGCGAAAGAGCTGCGACGATTGCTACTACTAACCTTGTCCTGCTCGGTACCGAAGATGCTGGCCAAGTATGAAGCCATCTTGGGTATGTGCTATTGTGGTGTTTACGATCGTTCGATGATTATTTCGCACGGAGGTTTGAGTGTAGGCTTTATTTGCGAAGCTGTAGTATGCGAAGAGGTGTTAATAATGTCGGCGGCGGCAATACTGTTGATGTTTGGATGTTTCCACATCAGCCTTGGCGATCGCCTGCCGGTTTGGAAGATGCGAAAACCACCCATATGAAATTCTGCACCCGCCACAGTTTGGCGCGCGGCGGGCTTCTAGAATGCGCCACAGCTTTGTAAGGCATGTGCTTGTGTGGCGCGGGCACACCTTTTGCTAGGCCCGATTTGGCACTGACAACCTTCCAACCAGGAAGGCTGGAAGTCTATACAAAACGAAAAATAATCACGTAAGCAAGTCCAAGGCATTCTTAGTTTCTTGGTTCGAATTGAAGCTCTCGATCGACGTCGGAGTGCGCGAGCAGACCGTATACTGCACATGTCATGATCAATATGGTGAAAACAGATATCTGTAGGAGGTCCTCGCTAATTGATGAAATAAAAAAAGCCTCGTTGATTCATCGTGAGGGTCAAGCCACGACCGGTAAGGAAGTTAACAACAATTTCAAGTATACAACAGTCTGCTGTACAGCATCTTTCCATACTGCTCTGCCAGATGCATGATGCAATTGGGTTCATACTTTAGCTGCATACAAAAGAATATCATGATTGGTATCTTTTACCCGAAGCTCATATGAGCTTCCTTGGAATGGGTTTCACCTTGATTCTCTTAGTGAGACACGGTAACCCTTAAGCGTAACGTCTTTCAGAGGGAAAACCCAGACAGGTTCAAACCCCTCTGTGACTTTTACAAAAGCCCAAAGTGCATCTTGATTTTGGCACCGTTGCATAAGAGAGCTGCTAACTAGTGTTACTAGTAATTAGCTATCCACAGCACAGGTGGAACCAAGATGGTGATCTCCGACTCACAGCCTCCTCTATAATGTATTGCCTAATAATTTGAAAATTATCTATTTGAATTACGAGAAGCATAAGTTATGCCTCTGTATCTTGAGCAGACTCGTGCCATACCATCTAGAGATCCCTTATTCAACAAGCATACCTTAGTTGCTACACTGTTAAATGGAAGAGACAAACCTCGGAATGATTTGATATACGATAGCATAGGCAGGGATATGACCAAGCCTCTAGGGGTTCTATCTTAGTGGACCGAGGTTTTAGTGGCGTTAATGGTCTAGTAGATGAACAAGTTATACCTCGTTATTGTTTGATGGGTACTTGTCCACCCCATTCTGAATAAGCAATATTCAAGTTTCTTAGGACTGGTGAATGATCGGAGTCGTTGCGAGCAAAATAGATCTTCACATTATGAGTGCTGCTTAGTCGATTCATCTGTGCAATAGCAACCATCTAGATTATGGCAAGCATATCATCATCCATGGAGTATCAGCATTATATTCGCTAGCTAAAGACCCACAGCATTGCCGTGAACCGGAAATACTACTGTAGGCAGACTGCTAGTCAAACTATAAAAAGAGGTTTCTTGGGAAATCTCAGGTCCTGCCTTGCCCTTTCCTAATCATCTTCAGGTATTAATTATCCTAATATTGCTCTTTTGATTTTCCAACGGGGTCAAATCACAGTTTGATAGGACTTGAGGCCGAAATCATGTCAAACAGAGATGTACAAGCATTGAAAGGTGGTGCCGAATTGCTGTCCTTATTTCCAAGAAATCAGGGCCTTGGCGCATCAGTTTATTAGCGGCCATGCAAATATTGTACCTACTGGCCGCTAGCTGAGAACCCCTGTCCCGCCCAGCCCGGGGTAGAGCTATCTGGTGCGCACAGCCGACGTCACCTTGCTGGGCAGCTCCTTGCTCTGGCTGCTCCGGACAACGAGCTTGCAGGAGGCCCATACAGGGGTCCAGAACAGCCAACCTGCTGCCAGTGGGATTGATAGCACAGTACTACAGGTGAGATGTGGTCTTCGTCTCTGCTACCAAGGTTTGCCAAAGCAGGCTTCGTGAGACTGAAAGCTCGCAACAGTCACCAACCCTGCCTCCCAAAAAGGTGCACTGCCCAGCAGCCCAGTTTCCAACCTCCACTGCCTGACTACCTGCCTGCGCTGTTCCCGGCAAACAGGCATCCTCCGTCTTCATCTGTGTCCTCTTTCCCAGGAACCCTTTCCCGCGCGCCAGCCACCCCAAGCTTCTTGCTGGCCCCTCCTCAGACTAGCCGGCCAAGGACCTCGTCGTCTTGGACGCCCTCTGGTCCCCTCACCGTCGATTCTCCTCTTTGCCATCGCGTCACGTCAACCGAACCGCCTTCTTCCTCGTCCTGCTCCTCTTCAACCAGCATCCTGACGCCACCTGGCTGACACCGACTGGACGTCAATTGATCCTGACACAATAAAGTCCAAGGTTGCTGCTCTCGCAGCCAGACTGTCTAGCTACGATGGCCACCGAACAAGCTGCTGAAGAGCTGAAGCAGCAGGGCGCGATGGAAGCGTCGCGCGACCCTGCCAGCTCGGTCACTGCAGAGGATGCAGAAGACAAGATCCTCGAAGAAACACGGAGTGCAGGTGTTGCAGCCTTCAAGTTCGACCCTGATGCAAGTACGCCAGACAAGAAGGCGCAAGCCAAAGAGGTGAGCATTGAACCTCACCCGTTTGCCCTTTCATGAACAAGCATTTGCTCACACTCACTCTTCTGGTGCAGGCCGTTCCAGAAGGCTTTCACTCCAATCGACGCAAGGCCGCAGCACTCGTTACCGATAAAGATAGTGGAGAGCCCGACTACGACTTACTCGAAGATGCAAAAGCCGGTGTAGTGGAAGTCACAAAAGATGCCCAGGGAAATTCTCTTATTGACGGGAAGCCAGCCGATGGCGCGACAGAACTGGGCCCTCAGACGGGCTGGGAGCCGCAATTTGGCTGGCCTGTCGAATCTGTCATGGAAGGAGAGAGTCTACTCGACCATCAGACCTGGCTGGAGGGCAAGATTCCAGACAAGTATTATGGCGGTAAGTCAATGCAACAACAAGTCTCAGCCTCTCGCCAAGGGACCCTTTGCTCATTACCTCTTGTCCAGATTGGTACTACAACGCCGCGGTAATTGCCTTCGCCTGCATATCCTCTTGGTTTGTGGCTGTCCTTGGAGGCGGCCTGGGCTGGGTGTTCATCATCATGGCCTGCTGTGCAACATACTACCGAACGTCCATCCGACGTGTTCGCCGCAATTTTAGGGACGATTTGACCCGCGAGGTCCAGCTCAAGCGATTGGAAACAGACAACGAATCCCTCGAATGGATCAACTCGTTCTTGGTCAAGTTTTGGCCCATCTACCAGCCAGTGCTGGCAGGCACTGTCATCAGCTCTGTAGACCAAGTCCTTAGCGGTGCGACTCCTGGTTTCCTCGACAGCCTGCGCCTCAAGGAGTTCACCCTGGGTTCCAAGCCCCCGCGCATGGAGCATGTCAAAACTTACCCAAAGGCCGAGGACGACGTGGTTATTATGGACTGGAAGTTCAGCTTCACCCCCAACGACACTGCTGACATGACGTCCCGCCAGATGAAGAGCAAGATCAACCCAAAGGTTGTGCTGGAGATTCGCATCGGCAAGGCAATGGTTAGCAAGGGTCTCGACGTAATTGTTGAGGACATGGCTTTCGAAGGCATCATGCGTTTGAAGATTAAGCTGCAGCTTCCATTCCCCCACGTTGAGAAGGTGGAGATGTGCTTCTTGGAGCGACCGTCCATCGATTACGTGTGCAAGCCTCTTGGCGGCGAAACCTTTGGGTTTGACATCAACTTTATCCCAGGTCTCGAAACCTTCATCCAGGAGCAGATTCACGGAACTCTGGCTCCCATGATGTATGCGCCAAATGTGTTTCCTATTGAGGTCGCCAAGATGCTCGCTGGTAACCCGATTGATCAGGCTGTGGGTGTTGTCGCAATCACCCTTCACGGAGCGCAGGGTCTCAAGAACACAGATAACTTTGCTGGCAACCCGGATCCATATGCCGTGGTCACTCTCAACAAGCGACAACCATTGGCACAGACGAAGATCGTCAAGGATAACCCAAACCCAAGATGGAACGAAACTCACTACATCATCATCACTTCCTACAACGATGTTCTGGATATTCAAGTCTTCGACTGGAACGAATTTCGCAAGGACAAGGAGCTTGGAACTGCGTCGTTTCCCCTCGAAAATGTTGAGGAGGTTTACGAGCATGAGAATGAGCGTCTTGAGGTCAAGTCTGGCGGCAAGGCTCGTGGCGCTGTCATGTGCGACATACGCTTCTTCCCAGTCTTGGAGCCTGCAAAGGGACCAGACGGAACAGAAGAGCCTCTGCCAGATCTGCCGACTGGTATCCTGCGATTCACCGTTGAACAGGCCAAAGAACTGGATGGTTCCAAGAGTCTTGTTGGGCAGCTCAACCCTTATGCCCACCTGCTGCTCAACGGCAAAGAGGTCCATACCACCAAGAAGATGAAGCGAACAAATCAGCCCATCTGGGACAATGGTACCAAAGAGATTCTTATCACAGACCGCAAGTCCGCCAAACTTGGTGTTGTTGTCAAAGACGATCGCGAACTCGCTGGTGACCAAATCCTTGGCACGTACAACATCAAGCTGGATGATATGCTCGAACTTATGGCCAAGGGACAGGACTGGTACAATCTCTCAGGTGCAAAGACAGGACGTGTCAAGATGCAGGCTCAATGGCGGCCTGTGGCACTCTCTGGTATTGTCGCTGGCACTGGAGGTTACCAAACGCCAATTGGAGTCATGCGTTTCCATTTTCAACGAGCCAAGAATCTTCGCAACTTCGAGACCATGGGCAAGTCCGATCCCTATGTGCGGGTATCCCTTTCTGGTGTCGAACGCGCCCGTACCGTCACTTTCCGGAACACGCTCAACCCAGAGTGGGACGAGGTCTTGTATGTACCCGTGCACTCTGCGAGAGAAAGGCTGCAGCTCGAGGTCATGGATGCCGAGAAAATGGGCAAAGACCGCAGTCTGGGTCTTGTCGACGTGTCTGCCCTCGAATACGTTCACCAGGATGCAAATGGCGAGTACATGGTCCACGATGAAAAGATTGTGCGCGAGGACGGCCTCAAACTTCATGGAAAGGGAACTGCCAAGGGTTTGCTGAAGTATACGGCTTCTTTCTACCCAACTCTCAACATTGCTGATCCTGAAGATGAGGAGGAAGAGCAAGAGAGCAAGGAAGCAGAGCAACATCTAGAAACAGCGAGCTTGCAGAATGGCGATACCAAGAGCTCGCTTGACGTGCCACGCTCTGACAACCCTGGCAAGTTTTCTTCTTCGGTAGGTGCTGCTGAAGAAGCAGACCGATCAATTGCACCAGTCTCGCCTGTGTCGGCCACAGCGCCTCGCAAATCCAGAGATGAAAGACTACCTCCTAAGATTCATCTCACGCCTCAAGAGCTGCTTAAATATGAGTCCGGTCTTATCATATTCAAATTGATGGATGCTGAACTCCCCCAAAGCAACAGCCGCGTTGAAGTATTTGTGGATGACATGGCTTTCCCATCCTATGTCACTTCCACGGCAAAGTCCAGGACGTACACCTTCGATGAAATGGGTGACTGTATCATTAGAGAGTTGGAATTTTCCAAATTGACTATCAAGGTCAGGGACAAGGGTGGAAAACTTGGCGAGGAGGAGAAAGAAGACCACACTCTGGCACGCCTTACCGGAAACACTCTAGACACTCTCAAGCAATGTCTGGTACGTACCGCACACAATTTCATCCCACTTCTGCTTCCTTTCCGCTGACACAATGCTTCTAGAACAACCCGACCACTCTGAAGTTGAAGGGTGAGGATGGCAGAACCAGCTCCATCAAGGTCAGCCTCAAGTACGTACCCATCAAGATGAAGCTCGACCCAAGTGAGAGTATCAACAACATGGGCAACTTGCGGGTGGATGTACTTGATGCCGCTGAACTACCTTCTGCCGATTCCAATGGCAAGAGTGACCCCTATTGCAAGTTTGAGCTCAACGGCCAGGACGTCTTCAAGACCAAGGTGCAGAAGAAGACGCTTCATCCAGCCTGGAACGAGTTTTTTGAAGTTCCAGTGCCTTCCCGAACTGCAGCCAAGTTTAGCGTCAAGGTCATGGACTGGGACTTTGCCGATAAGCCTGACTATCTCGGTGGTGCCGAAATCAACCTGGAGCAATTGGAACCATTCAAGGCCCAAGAGGTCAGACTTCTCTTGGACGGCAAATCTGGTACCCTCAGACTGCGTTTGTTGTTCCGGCCCGACTATGTCACAAGACATAGGCAGGGAACTTCGACATTTTCCGGCACATTTGCTGCACCAGGCAGAATTGTTACTGGTGTAGCCGGCGCACCTATCAAGGGTGCCACGGGCCTCGCACATGGCGTGGGTAAGGGTGCCTCCTTCATCAAGCGCGGCTTTGGTGGTAGGAAGAAGGAGGAGGACACCATCCCAGAAACGCCTACCGCTCTTGCAGAGTCCCCTATTGTTATCCACGGCGCCGAGACTGGACCAGGTAGTCTTCTGAAGCGTTCAACCAATTTGGCAGTCTCAGATGCAGATGTCTCGCCGGATGCGTCGCCAGGATCAGCTCTCGCCGCCGGCAACGGGCACTCGCGGACTAAGAGTTTCGGTGCAGGCTCTTCGAATAGTGCCTACGTTCCCGGCTTGGGATCGGGTACTGCGACCTTCACCATTGTCTCAGCTTCTGGCTTCCCATCAAACGCTGATGTATACATTGTCGTGCAACAAAAGGCGCCCAAGAGTAAAGTCGTTGGCAAGACGAAGCACCACAAGGCCTCTGATGGTGTCTTCAAGTACGGAGAAAGCTTCAAATGCGTGTGCGCCCCAGATGCTTCGTTCGCGGTACAAGCCAAAGAAAACCACACCTTTAGCAGCGATGAAGATCTTGGAGAGCATTTTCTGCCTCTCGGCAACGATGAAGAGAAGGAGTACTCGGTGGGCGACGGCACTGTCCTTGTCAGGACTACATTTGTCGAATCCGAGTCCAATAGCGGCGGTAGCCTTGCCCCGACCAGTCCTGCGAGGTCGTTTGCTCGGCGTAGCTTCATGGCCAAGAGAGACAGTAGGAGTGTCAGTCGAGACTCTACCCCAATTTCTTAGGCAGAGTCGCTAAAGGATATGTTTTCATGTGAATCGCTGAGGCTGTCTGTCGCCCGGCACTCAAAGTCCGGAGCTGGGAATGCGGTCAGAGTAAGAGGTCACTGGATTTTCAGAATCCGCGCATTTTGTTGCTGCGATCGTTTGAGCCTGCGGATACCTTTTTGCCTTTCTTTTTCTTTCCTGCGATTGGTACCAGACTTTGCCATTTTCCTGTTCTTTTCTTTTCTGGCAAAAGTGGTTCAGGAGCAGGCAAATGCTGGCAAGGCATGACTTGGACGTCATTTAGAGGAATATGAGATGGAACCAAGCACGAAATGGAATAGTTTGTCCGTCTTATATGGTGGTCTGCTGAGCTAATTGCCTTGAACTTTTGTCAGAGTGACTCTGTCCATCCTTCAATATGGTACTCTGTGGGCGTCACGGCTCTTTCTACTTTTCGTGTGTCTTTCTCAAATAAGTAGTGACTGGCAGTGGTATGACTCTCATGTGGTCTTTTGTGAAGCTCGAGGGTTTATCTCGAAAGGAAGTATAATATCTGCAAATGGTCGATTCTGATGTACACATTTAAGTATATAAGCATAAAAATGATGCATCACAGCTACTTAGCTGTTCGGTTTTTCAATCTTGTTTGACATGTCAGAGCGGTCATTAATTCGAACTTTTATCTGGACGCATAGAAGGTAGATAATAGTGTCGGCGTCTTGGTTCTTCATGATCACGACGGGCTGCGATAATCGCGACCTTTTTTTCCCCCGTTGACTTCCAAGACCACTTGTCCTTCGGCTTAGAGCATCTTGGCTCAAAGTCCAAACATTGAGAATCAGTAACGCGAATAGTGATGATAACGCAGTGTCTCTTTAAGGACAATGTCAGATTTCCGTAATACATATACCAGACTACGTGATGGACATATAGACGTCAATAGTGAACTATATATAGGCTTCACAATCCACCAAAGCACCAACATCGCCTCTCCCCGATCAACAGAGGGAGGGTTCCTAGTCTTGAGTAGTCATGAGAGCGTCAATTCTTGTAGCAAGACGGTACACGAAACCAGATAGTTGATGGTGGAGCACTAAGGAAATCTTTCACCCATTTAACAACAACATGCGAACTGAAAACAGCCGTGGAAAAAAAAAAGGGACCAAAAAAAAAAAAAAAAAAAAAAAAAAAAAAAAAAAAAAAAGGCCAAGTACAAGAAGAAGCAAACAGGTTTTGCTCATCGTTCCCGTTTGGTTTACCTTTTTGCAACGCAACCCAGAGTAAGAAAAAGCCAAGCAGATGAAATTGGAAAGGAGATCAAAATTCGAATCGCAATTCAACCCTAACATTTGTAAAAGAAAAAGAAAAATATTGAATGCTAGAACAGGAAGTGAAGAGGCAGCAAAGAGGAAGAATAGACTGCCGGCTTCTCACAGCCTCTCCTCATTTCTCGGACAGTGTTTTGTCTCAATGTGCCTCTTCAAATTGTCTGGCCTATTCGACTTGTGATCGCAATAACCACACTCTTTCATTATCTCCCTAGCGTCATAGCCTACCAATCCGGGATTCTCTTTCGCCCATTGTAGATGATATGTATTTATGTGGCGTCGCATATCATTTCGGCCCGCTGTGGAATGGGGACAACCGGGTTTCGGACAGGAAACAGGATGGTCGTGCTGCCGTTTGTGTTTGCTAGAATGGAGAAAACAGAACAGAGTGTTAGCTCCTGTGACAATGTGTGAATTTATCATATAACACAATCTCTCGTAGGCCAAAAAGTGTCGGCATGTAGAAGGAATACATTCGTAAGAAGGCAAACATACGTTAACTCGGATCGCGACTTAAAAGTCTTGGGGCACCTCTCCTCAGCGCACGGAAAGCAACGAGGTTGCTCTGATGGAGGGGAAGAAGACGAATGAGACGATGACAGCGAGATAGGAGAAGCAGAAATTGGCAGATGGGTTCCATTTGATGCTTTCAAAGATGGAGAAGCAGGTTCTGTCAACAGAGGATCGTATTGGCCACCCGTCTGGTCACTCTGGCCAGGAGGAGGGTTCCCAGACATTGTGTGGTACGTGTCGGCTGAGACCGGCGGCAGGTCGCTGGCGTAGAGCGCACTCGAAGGGGAGAAACCAAAAGAAGAAGAAGAAACAGGAAAGGAGTTCGAATTCGCAAACGTTGGCTGAGAACACAAGTTCATGTCGAGTCCGCCAGGAGTCAATGGAATGGTATTGTAAGCAGTTGTGGTGTTATATTGGTGGACAACGCCCGGCATGGGTAAGTAATCCAACATTTGACACTGTACGTTGGTGTTTGAACACTAAGCGTTCATGCCTTGACCATCTGTACCGGAAAATACGGTCAAATGATCCCAGGATTGAGAAGTGGGAGCAGAAGAGTAGGTGTGGGTCACCGGAGTGTCAACAGGATGCTGCGGGTGAATATTGATACCCTCGTGCTCAATACCCGACGTTATACCAGAGTCGAGGCCAGGATCAATATGGTAACTAGTGCTGTAGGCTCCTGATGGATAAGAAATCGTGTTGGAATCGGCGAATGGGCTCGTTGAGCTAACAGCCCATTCGTCAGGAAGAGGGCCAGCAGTAGCTTCGGACTCTTCTGGATTCAGCACAAGGTCGTCGTCCAGGGTCATGAGCATTTGGTCGTAAAAGCAGGCATCCAAAGGATGGGCAACCCATTGCTGAGCCATGGGAGATCCGTGTCCTTTGTTATCGTTGTCAATCGTAAGAGACTGTCAATCGGGAGAACCTATCCTAGCGTTAGCGTACTCCGATGCCAGACTTTGGAGGCCTTCAACATATTTCGAGGAGGAAAAGCGTGCAACCACACAGCTTTTGATGAGTATTGCAGTCTGCAGTCATCGTTCATGACATTTCAGTTATTGCTTACCAGTGTGTAAGGTGGTGTGAATGGGCCTCAAAATCGTTTATTGCAGCCTTGTATACCTGATATTGATCAAACCGTGTGGCAGGGTGATCGTTTCGTGATTTATCCAGATCAAAAAAACATTTTGCAAGATTGAGTTGATTCGAGGATAGTGGCTTGCCCAAGAACTTCATAGCCATCACGAAAGTGACAGAAAGCACCTGCTTATATAGTTAACTCAGCATCAATGATAACAGCAGCAATATTGCACATTGGTAGGGGAGCCGAGCCAAGCTACACTTTGATCTTTGCATGATGCACAGCTTCTCTTCGCTTCTTCCAAAGGCTCAGGTGCTTGGTCTTCCAAACAGGCTCTGTGTTCTCACGAGGCAGACTGAGGTCAAGAATTCAACGTAACCCTGTACAACACACACACACCTTTCTTGCTTTCTTCTTTCTTTCTTTCTTTCTTCCTGCGTGTCTTCCTTCCTCACTCTCTCACACGTATGCATCTTGCTTTTTCCGTTGAGCCATGAGGCATACCCGAAGTAGTTCTGTTCTTTGCCTTCACACTCGAACAAATCAAATCGTTACACGGGCAAGTTGAACGTTGAAGCATCCGTGTTAGAAAAGCATTTTCCTCCAAAGCCGTGATGCCGGTCAGACCGGTCGATCATCACGGGCCCGTTGGTAATTCTGCCAGAGTGCCTCATGCTGCCGTCTATGCAAGCCTCTCTGCGAGAGGCCATCTGTGGCTTACCTGCCATGCCACGTCAAAGAGCAACAAATGATGCCACAGCGCTTGCTCTCACATGCCGGAATATGCCACTCGCAGGGCCTGTGGCTGGTACGGCCAGGCTGAAGCAATAACGACCACACCACCTGCAGCACATTGACACGAAGCGCAGATGGGTGGCGAAGCAAGCCTCTGCGAGCGATCCAGTCGGATTGAAGAAGAGGCAGACAGATAAGGTCGAAGCACAAGCAGGCTCTGAGAGAGCAGCAATCTTTCAGAAAGTCGGGACTCCCAAAAGGAAAGCCAATGGACACTTGGTCACTGGTCACACAATGGACGGCACGTTGAGAAAATTAGCAACGTGAGCATCAAAATCCATGCAGGCAGACCAGTCACTGGACGGACAGCGAGTAGACATAGTCGCTGTGCCATGGACAATGAGCTCCGTACCGGCACAGACAGCTTCAAATCAAATCAAAAGAGGTTGGGAAAGTCGGTGGAAGCCTTGTCGCTCATCTATGCAGAGTAACGTGTTGTGTGCCATTTGGCGACTGCGAGCTCGATCACAAGTCAAAGTCGGTCATATCAAGGACAATCCGTATGATTTCTTTTTCCCGAGAAGGGACCCAACTGTCACCCAAGTGCAGAGTAGGAACCCAATGGTGGGTTTTTTTTTGGGGGGGGGAGACAATACCCGGCTTCACCTCCAGCTACGATATGATAAATCCACATCTCCAGCGAATTCGGATGGCACCAATTGGCCCCCGCTCATCGTCTTGTCGTTGTGGCCAGGACCTGCGCATATCCCACGTCAACACTCCGGCATGAAAAACAATGCGTACATTGTTGAGGAAGCGCATGGCATATCAGCCCGTGTCAATATCTCAAAGTGCAGTTCTAGCACTGGCGGGCCTCAACAGCTCGAGCACAACGTCTTGGCGTGGGTTTCGAGTTGCCTTGACATGTCGTACAGCAGTCCAAGAAGTAAGGTCTGGTCCCCGGGTTCTATTGGCTCCTCCAGTCTGGGGTATGCCACATGCTTGAAGATGGAGGGGTCAATGTGCGATTGCAAGTGTAAGAAATGCAGACACTCGACAGCCTGACAGCCTGACAGCCTGACTCTTGTCCAGAAACACTTCATCAGTCGACCTCAAGATGGAACATGCATTGCATGCATGCAGGCTCTACACACCACAGGACAAAATAGCAAGCGGTGTGATGTGGTGCCGAGTCCCACACCCAAGGTATCCATCCAATCCAGAGCACATTGTACCGTAGCCATCCACCCCCAGAATCCTCCAACGTCTCTGCTTTTGATTCTGCCATCACCAGTTTGTTGGTCGACAAGGACAAGGTCAGTTTGGAATCTGCGAATGGGTCGTAATTCCACCTTAATACCGGGTGTTTTGCTGGCCAGTCGTCGAGCACGCATCTCGCTCGCCTTTGGCCTGGAGCCTTGGTTGCAGAATGGCATTGTTCCTGATAAATACGCACGCGGGTGTCCGTGACAACAGGAGGCCCGACTCGGAGAACTCGTCCGTCTTCAGCATCATCATTCGACTCTTTTCAGCAACTGCTCGAACCTGTGCAAGCTCGCAAGCTGGTCGACATCAGAAGCACTTTGACAATGGCTTCCCTCAGACGTGACGGTAACACACGACTCTCCCTCTTCTTCTTCTTCTTCTTCTTCTTCTTCTTCTTCTCCACTTTCTTCACTGCTTGGCTTCTGAATGACCCCATGTTGCTCTCGTGCCCCTTGCTCATATCCCATGTTGTCTATACCTCCTCCCTCCTCCCATCTTGTCTCTCGTCTCTCGACCGATGAGTGTATCCAACAGCTATACTGATCTCTCATCTTGACAGGTCCTCGACTCCCACCAAGACGTCACACCCCTCCCCGAGATCTCATAGGAGTCAAGGGGAAACTTCGCCGCCGCTTCTATGAGCCCATTCTGCTCCTCTCCGCCGCCAACGAGGCCTGCTGCAACAAGCTCGCTCCGCAGATCGAGCCGCTTGCCGACCGCAACAATCTAACAACCGAACAGCTCTACCACAACTACATCAACAAACTCGCTCAGGTCTGCGACATCAAGTCGGGCGGCTCCTACGTCACGGCCATCGCCGCTCTCCAGCGGCCCGACGGCGTCGAGTACCGCATCGCGTCCAACCTGCGCAAGGAGATCGAAGTGGTCCGCATGAAGGAATTTGTGGAGGATCTGCTTAGCACCATCTGCGCGTGTACGGACGAGACGACCAACATTGTCACCGCCAAAGTGCTCAGCAAGGTCATCTTGTTCAACAAGGCACGTCTGCGCAGCAGTTATGTCGACAGGCTTGCCGAGCACTCTTCAGCGTGCCTCAACACCTCGGACTTGACGCCAGTAGTGCGCGAGAAGCTCACCGAGGTTCAAAAGCTAGCGACGGACGCCAAAACGCCAGATGCTGCTGCTTGTGAGTGATGAAATCTCAGCCTGGTCTTCAGACCGTGATGCCCCTTCCATTCTGGGATTGACGCATCGCACTCTTTCACTCACTCCTTCACGCACTCCACACTCGTACCCAGCACGCTTACCCAGCACAGTCATGCGCACACACTAACTGGCCCAGTCATCCACCGCTGCTTTCTTCTCATGAAATACATTGGCAAGCTGTCCCGTTCTAGCGCGTATCGCGTCTTCCGCGACAAGGCCAACGCCAACCCGCCAGGGGTCAAGGACTGTCCCTGGCGCGAATTGCGTCATGCCGCCCGCCGCCTCCTCTCCTACCTCGAGGCCGCCCAGACCCTCGTCGAAGCCCGTTTCATCGCTGGCTGGGAACCCTTGTTCTACGACTTCACCGTCACTGCCATTCGCTCTTCCCAAGCAGAGACCAACCCCATGATAGCCGGCGGCAGCCCCACCGCAAGTCCCACAGCCGCCCAGATCCTCAATCGCATGTCCTCCTCGTGCACGCCGACGCAATTGGCCGAGCACCACGAGAATGCAAACGACCTGCAGCGGTTCGATCTCGACCTGCTCATCCAGAAGCAGTGCCAGCGCCCAACATTCTGTCCATATGTCCATGCCGAGGTTCTGGTGCACGAATCCATCGTGACAGACACAAACCCGGCCGCAGGCGCCGATACACTGCACGCGAGTAAATTCTTTGGCAACTTCCGATATATTGGCGCAAGCAAGCCAACGTGCCGGCTTTGCGAGTACTACTTCCTCGCCGTGGCCGATGGAATTCGCGTGCGCAATTCGCACCGCAATCTGTACCTGAACTGGCGGGCTCCCAACGTCTATGTAGACCAAGCGCCAATCGGCGGGCAGACGGCCGAGCGGCGCCGCGAGGATATCCTCAACAAGATGACGGCGCGAATTCGCAGCGATGCGTTTCGTACCTTGTCGGACAAGGTGGCTGAGCGGAAGAAGCATGATTCGAATACCAGCCAGACGTATAAGCATGGAGGTGGGAGTTTGCTTAACAGCCAGCCAGATGACGATTTAGAAGATATTGAGTCGACTCTGGCGGACACGCACTTGTATAACGATTGAGATGTAAGCGGACGCAGGAACAAAATGATGATGGCCGAGGAGGGACGTACACGCCGGACGAGATGTCAGTTTTTGCATTGCTTGTTGGTTAGTGGTGGACTGTGGACTCTAGATTGGAACACCTGCCGTGGTCAGCTCACAGTGTAATTCGCCAGATAATTAATGATTGTACCTGATGCGCATTTCTTAGTGTCCCAAGAAGTCGACATTCTCACTGGAACACTTATCACTCGAGTTCTCGCATTAACCCACTCTCATGTTGCAGTAGATAAAGCAGCCAAACATGAGCTGCCGGAATGCACATCATGTATAATATCATGTCCAGTCTATTTTCCCGACTTGCTCTTCTAAACACCAGTAAATGAATTAATCAATCGACAATGTTTCCTTGGTATCGCCTCGTTTCCCGACGCCGTCTATAAAAACACTGAATGGAGCGATATCGTGCGCAAATGTTCCCCAACTCCGTTGCTGAATGAATTCGATATGTGTAACAGAGTTCCTTGAACGTTGTTCTTTATACAATAAGTTTCGTCATGCGTCATATATTGAAGAAAGTGTGCCTTTGATGATCGTGCCAGATGGCATCTTCACTGCCACCTGCCCAGCAAGGCCGCGAGGACGAACATGGTGAGTGGGCCACAGAGAAGTGCGGCATTCGGTGCTTCTAAGAGAATCGTTAGCCTTGTAAACAAGCTGAAGATGCGGATACGCGGTCACTTGGAGGACTGACTGATTGAAGCAGCACTGTTTGGCACAATCTTGCCCTGAGAGGTCATGTGCCAACCACTGGGAATAGTCACCTCCACTGTCGAGGTTGAGGTCACGCCTGCAATGCCACTTGCAGGGAAGTCAGTGCTTCCAGTAGACGAAGCACCGCTAACAGTCGTAGCAGTAGCCGCCTGGTCGACGTTTGAGTTGATTTCGCCGCCCACACTCTCGATACTCTGCCACAGGCCAGACTCGTTGCCGTACTTGTATTCAGTGCCGGTTGAGTAGTCTGTTACCGAGACACTTTGCACAATCATCGAGAATGGACCCTCCGTGTAGTCGGTAGTGCCGCCAGCCCACGAGATGGTACCGGCTGCATTATCTGGATCGCCGCCTGCCCAGACACCAAACTTGAGCTGCATTGGGGTCTGGGGGTAGTAGCCGTCGGCGTCGGCATACTCGAGGATGCGGACCTGAGAGTCGTCGACAGACCAAATGATGCGATCCGCGGTCCAGTCGATGGTGTAGGTGACAAACTTTGCCTGGTTATCCGGGGTGGAGACAGTGACTTCTGCATCCGTGGCCCTTTCGCCCTTGCCGAAGTACATTGTCTGCAGCTCTTCGTTCGCGACACCGAGAACTTCGACGTCGATCTCGTCCAAGTCATCGGATTGCAGGACAACGGAGCTGACTATTCCCGTGCCGTTGGCGCACTTCATTGTGATTTCGACCTTGCCAAACATGATGTAGAAGACCGAGTTGAGCTGCGGCGCGTCGCCTTCCTCGGTGACAGTCAGGGTGACGCCGTCGGAGCCGTACGTTGGAGTGCCGCCGCTGGCAGTGAAGGAATTAACTTCGCCTTGCGTAAAGTCGACGTCGATCGCCATGCCTAGTGCCTCGTCGTTCGAGCATGCTGTGAGCAGTGGCATTAGTTGTGTGTGTTCTGTTGGGAATAAAGGAATGCTCATCAGTAAGGGAGGCATCGACGTACTGGTCTCGGTGGGGTTGCACGACGTGGTTGTCTGTGCCGCTCCCAGGCTGGCCACCGCCAGCAAAGCCGCGGCCGTTGCGCATATCGATCTACCAACCAGCATTGTTGTGGTGCTGGTTATTTTCGGAAAGCAGATATGGTGATATTTCCAAGACCTGGCGTTGCTCCAAACCACCAAGCAAAAACAGAGAGCCAGTCAACCACGAGGAAGTAAATGAGATGTCAGGTAAAGAATCAAGCAAGAGGAAGGCCTACGGCAGAAAAGCGTGTCTGACAGCCATGTCGTGGGCTCATATACAAGCTGCCTATTGGCATAGTTGGCGACGATGATCCGTTACTATGCAGGGCGCAAGAAGGCCAAGGCCCAAACAAGAGGACCAGAGGACCCTCTTGTTGCTTTCCCAGCCTCACAGAATGATACTTTTGGAGGCAGCGTCATCATCACCAAGCCGAAGACCCGATAGGCTGTGGATCTGGCAGTCTGCTTGCTCGAATCTCGTTGGTTCTTGTGTCGTGTCGGGACAAGGGGAGAGGGAGAGGAAGAAAAGGTGGTGGTTGGGAGACGTTGGGGCTGGGTACCTGCATTGGTCCCTTGGTACAAGATACTTGCATGTGCTGATCACCTGGACTAAGGGTCGTGGCCTGCTAGCATTTTCTCAGGGGCCGGAACACTAATCCTGTTAGTGTGCTTTTCAAGGGTACCTTAACCACTTGTATTCGGGTACCTGGTAGGCCTGCCAGTCTGACGACATTGCACTTTTCTTCAACAATGACACCGACCTTGACTTGTCGGCTTTTGGCCTGCTCTTTATGGCGATGCACTGCAAAACTTATTGCGCAACTTCATTCGGAACACGTCTCGATTCCGCCCTGCTTAATTGCTTGAATCTCCTCGTGTACCATCAATCCATAGCAGCAACAGTCTGCAGGTCTTCCAATCATCGATTGGCCAACAAAACCCACCGCTGCTCCTCAGAATTCAACGAAAGAGCTCAATTGATACTTGGGTTGCAAGATACCTAGCTCGTACCATAGTAGCACTCTCCATAAGTTCAACTGCCAAGAAACAAAGAACAAGCTAGAAGCCAACAACGGCACGGAACGATCCGCCAAAGCTAGTTCTTCACCTGATCACCTCTTTGTCAACCGCCATGTCAGACCGCCACCGTAACTTATTGTTCTCTCCACTACTTTAAGATCTTCGACCTCGAAAGTGCTGCATGTAGAATAAAGCCGTTGCGTATGCCATGTTCTATGGTGCTAGTGGTAAGGGTGTATATACCTCTAGTCTTGTCCTTGCTCATGAGAACCTGTCATGTCTCACACAAATTCTTTTGCCTTGTTTGTACTTATGCATAGCTTCTTTTTCTCCAGGTCGGATGACGGTGTGCCTGCATATGCCACAAATACTGGGGCGCTTGATAGACATACGAAAGTCCAACAAAAGACAGTTCGACCAGGCCCGTTTCACTGGTCACTGCACGTCGAGTATACATATATGATTGTTGAGCGTCTGATTCGCTTCTCACTCCATCGGTTCTGCCTTTTGGTGGGTTGGCAGCGACTCTGCTTGATTCTGGCTACCAATGAATGATATCAATGTGTTGCGTATAACCAAGTCAATGTCTATCGAGTATCTAGGTAGTTCAATCAGAAAGACTCACCAAGCACTTCTTCCGGGTTTGCGCAATGCCCCTCAAAGTGTTCATGCCTTCCCATTGTTCAACACCTACGAATGGGAGGTTTGAGTCTCAACCAGCACCTGGCCTAATTCTAGCAAACGAGGTTCAAGATAGAGATATGCTATCGCAATTTCGCGCTCAAAGTGGCTTCGCGACAATGACATCAATCAAATCCGGCTTCATTATTTGTCCTAGTCAAGGTCGATTAAATCACATGACCGCAATGAGTCCAGCAAGTATGAACTCAAGTAACATGTGCTCAAGTGCTGGACACCAAATCGTAATGCGCAATCTGTTACCACTCAGGTACTTTTATTGTTGAATCGGTGTTGGATACACTCATGCTTCTCTGATTAAATTTCGTGATATTGATGGATCTAATACAAGTAGATGCTCTCGGATTATAAACCGTTAACAATGCCCGGGTAAATTTGGGTGCCTACGCCTGTGAAATCTGTGGTGTTGATGATTCTCAGAAGTGAATCAATCAAATTCGTCCACACTCCAAATGTCAAAGTAGAATTGGTAAATCAAAAGTTGAGATGATGTTTCCACTGTATGTTTGTGGTGAACCAAACTTGTCTGCTCGATCTGGGTTTCTCCAATCTGAGATGTTGATGGTGGTCTTCAAGTTGTTGAGGCTTGAGTATGGCCCGATGATCTCTGCACATTTTCAATGTGCATGGAAATTGTGCGCTCAGTTTCTGCGCGCGCCTTTTTGCAAAACCGTGTTGGTATAAGGCCGGATGGGCTCTCGTGACCCATTCTCACTTCCAACACGGAGGGCTCAGGCGATCAAGGCAATCTTTTCGTCTCTTCGTGATTTCCTGCGTCTGACTTTCGCCTTTGCCGTTGCCATTTCTTGCAAGGCATGTCCACACGGACTTGCGAGCATGGCCGCACAGAGAGCCCAGGGAACATACGTCAACAAAAACATGTCCATCCTGACTTGCTCCATGCGCCCTATGACTCCAAATCCGAGTAGAGAAGTGGCAAAATACATTGACTGTTGTGCATTGCGTCTTTGGTGTCGATAAATAAAGGACGAGACGCATGCGCCTAATGCTAAGCAAGCAAAGAGTAGCACGCCTGGCGGGAGTTCCCAGTAGATGAAGTCGGCCCGGTGTGCAGCATCATTGATATCGAACGACTCCAAGCGGTAGTTCTGGTCCTGGAACGAGGCTGGACCCGTTGACAGGATAATGGGCCTGGTATTTCGGGACGATTAGAAAAAGACCAGAGACAAGAAGGCTTGAGGAACCAGTGCTGGGCAGACACGTTTGACGGACCGGTCGGACGCTATAGCGCATAGAGTCGCTACAAGTGAGGAACCGATAGCTGGAGTCAACTCAGCAGCTACGTGGGAACTTCTCAATAAACCTGTGTCATTTGTGTCGCTGTTGCTTCGCCCGCACAAGCGACAGCTGCGCAGTCCAAATGCGGGACTTTTGGATCCGAATTCAGGGCTCGTCGACGACATGGGATCGTGAAAAAAGGCGGTGAGCCTGTAGAAAAGCCGCAGAGAGTGAGAAAAGAGTTTAGGGTAGGCAGACATAATCAGGCAGGTGAATATATCTGCAGACAACCAATCCACTTGGAAAGCGCAAAGAACAGTCCAGCCTTGAGGATTTAGTCCGAGTGTTACTGCGGTGTTTTATACATAAATCTTGAGCTGCCCTCATCTTACATCGAGGTACCGCGCGTCTGAGGTCGTCGTCCGCCCCGCTCGCGGCCAGGTAATAGAGTTCGGGATACGAACATCGGAAGGGAAGAAACATAGGATAGTGCATTGAAGTATTCTTCCTGCACGTTTGTGCCATAGCACATCAAGTCCGACTTGCTCCAATCACGGGTAACGTACAGACCGAGGGCTCAAAGATGATTGACATAGGTTTTGGTAGCGCATATGAAAGTGCAAGATTGGGCATCGAGTCTCCGATAGCGAACCCACCATCTTCTTGTTTGTACAACGCGAGAACTCGCGCTCTGTCTACACGGGAGTCCAGTAGTGGTTAGGCCTGGCAAGATTGGGCCTCAGCAACTACAACAAGGCAACTGAGTGAGCATTAAGGCGACAGGGCTGCGAGGCGCGAGGCAATCGAGGTAACCAAGGCAGAAAGAGCGGCGCATCGCAATGACGGTTCGCACGATGTCGCTCCGCAGCTCGAGAGCAACAGAGGGATCGTCTTTCCTGGACTTCTTCCCAATCGCCGAAGCTCATTTATTGCCGGTGGACGCTGAGCTTATGCTGGTGGAAATACCACGGCTGCAGGGACACTGTGGCAGCCAGGTAGTCCAAATACGGAGGGTTCAGAGCAGCACGACGAGCATAGCAAAAGAGACCCCATTCGCAAGTAAAAGCGAGTCCTCAAGCAAGATATAGAGTCACTTGTCGCTGTCGTTGCCAAGCCAGAAGCAGGCAAACATGAAGACGGCGAGTCGAGGTTAGCGGCGCATGTTGTGATAGCAGAGCCTCAGAAGACAACGCAGAGCTGCATATCTTTCCAACTCGGCGTTGCATAGTCCGTCTTGTGACTGAAAGGTTGTCGTTGTGCGGTCAGCGTCGGGCTGCAAATGTCGAGTTGTGTGTGACCTCAAGCTGCCCCGATAGTCTGGTGGTCGTCATCGCAAATTGTCCCTATGTACCCCTCACCAGATATCGAGCCTTCCGACTCTGGGCACTTGCTTAAGAAACCATAAGTACATGTTCAGCTGCCCCTCAAGATGTCATGGAAAGAGCTTTTTGAAAATCCTGGTCACTCCTTACCGCCTAACGCTCTCCCTACTGTTAGTAGACCGCGGCTCTGCTGTATGCTCGTGCTCTTGGGCCCTGCGCACAGTGTGCTAGACTCTATATAGCTCCCCAAAGGTTGCCACAAAGTTACAGATCATCTTCTCTTGGATGGTCCGAAACTAGGCCTTTCTTTCCTAGTTGATGCCCTGCCCTTTCAAGCATCTTTTTTAAACTGAGCAGCTTAGTTCAAGCCCAAGTCTTTGGTTACAGCCCAAGATTGACATCAGCACCCACCCCAGATTCCTTCCACTTGTCCAACAACCCCAGATTGTTCACGAGGCCCGTCGACATGGGCTGCCTCTTCCGCGGCTCGACAATGACCTGGCCGCAGGTCCGGACTCTCGTCTTATTCGTCTCGGGCGCTGTCATGTTCGGTTGCTCAGTGGCGTTCCCAACCATGCCACAAGCGTCCCTTGCGTGGAGCTCTCCAATGTAAGTGCATCAAACGAGCCCAGAACACCCAAGCAACCAAGACAAAATCCCATCGTGGGTCTGTCAATATGCGTATTGTCGAAATTGTCAACCTTCAGGGTAAGGCGTGTATGTCCAAGATAAAGAGAGTCCGTGTCAAACCTGTCGCTTCAAAGAATCCGCGCCACCTCAGCCAATCTTCAACATGGGGTCGGCAGCGTCGCCTCAGAACACTGGTCTTGGCCGCCTTGCCCTTAAAGTCACAAGGTCGATGAAACGGATACTGCAGGCTCTTTACCTACCTAGAGGTGTGCCTTTTGTGTTGGAGTCCCGGCCATGTTCCACTCTTTCAGCATCGCTCGGCATCGAAACAGACGGGAGATGGAATGGACCAATTCGCAGCGCTGAACCAAATCCGTCTTCACAGCTCCATCACGGTCTTCTTGTCGGCTTTCCTGTTCAACGCAATGAATTTCCTCACTGTGGCTCGGTAAAGTTGAAGTCTTTGACTCGAATCGTGCCCCCACATGCTGACGGGAAAGCAGATATTTCCACTACACTCTGGCATTCTGCTTTATCGCTAGCCTCTCCGTCCAGACCTTCGGTGATCATTTCGGCTTCAATAGAGAGTCGCGTTTCATGCCATCTTACGTGACAGCTCTCAGCTTCCTGACTGCTAGTTGGCCTTCGTTGCACAAAAGTCTTTGGCTGGTGCAGCTCGATGAAACACTGCTTCCTCGTCACGTCGCTCGCTCCCCGCGCCATGCAGACAACGGTGGCATGCATATGTTCGAAAGTGCAGGTATCACTACTCCAGATAGCCCCCTGGATCTTGTTGTCGCTGATCCAGATCTTGGTCCTCAGTCCGCAAGTCTATCGTCAGCAGAGCAGCCATCGTCGCCGGACGGTAATACAGCATGTACAACCTCTTCCGACCCAGGTTACATACCACATGTGGACGCGGACCAAGGCGGTAGACGAAGTCCAGGACTAGATATCAACCGCATCTTACACTGGCAATGGCAACAAACCAGATCATTTGCTTCTGTATCGGACTCTGGTCTCTCAATGGTCACAAGTCCCCCTCGTGCTAGGCTCTCTGAGATGGTTCCAAACTTGGAGCTAACTTTCAATCACATGCACCTAAGCCGTTCTCCAGCAAATACACACTCAGTCATTGTTGCCGATACGGAGAGTAGTCTCTCTCTTGAGTCAAGAGCCACTCTACCATCACAAATGTCAAGAGAGGCACTTGACCTCTTTGCAGAAGATGCGACCCAGCCCCTCATCCCCAGGCCCACGCAACGAGCTACTGAAATTGAAGCCCTCGGGCGCAGACCATATATTTTCCCCCAGCTTAGGCCATCAAGACTCTGGAACCACCCAGAGGAGAATAGAGCTGACCTGTCATCGGCCATATTGGAACCTAGGACAAGAGAGGCCACTCGTGCTCAGAACAACAGTACATAAAACGCTGCTCTTGAACAGGCTGAGTATTTTGCATTTATATTGCAACACAATTTTCCAGATCTGTACTCCTGTGCCACTTGTGACACTTTGGGAAGACTGATTCCTGACATTCTGAGCATACGTGATGTTGTGGACCCACGATCTGGCGTTGGTCCGTACTCCGGATATCATGGACTGTCGCTGACTTGGTCATCTTCCTGCATTTGAAATTGTCTAGGAAAATCCAGGAATGGATGGCATTTCTTTGTTTGCCCACATGGAGCCGGTACCGGCTTGGATTATTGGACCTTTCTTTTATGGATTTTTCGATGGCCACAAGGACTATCCGGGTGTTTCCACAAGATTTCTAGTTAAAGGCCTCGAAAGTCGATTGTCAGCTACCATTTGCAATACCGGACACAGTTTCCTGGACCTTTTCTTCTTCTGTTTTACTGTCTTTTCCCCACAACTGAGAGCGCTGCCTTTTCCTGGATGCCACGATATAGACAGGATTTCCAAAGGAACTCATGGGACAAATCAGACCTCAAGCATGCCATGTGGTTTATTTAGTTCCCACGTGCAGCTGGCCGTTTCAAGCTGACCGCAACATTGAGACTGACACCAACTTGTTGAGACTTGAACCAAAGACCATGCTGGTCTCGGCCTTCCATGGGTTCATTGTCCTGGTCGCCGACGTCTCAGGGTAGAAACAACGGGTTGGTCAGTTGTGGAATCATGTTTTGGGTCTCTTTTTAAATCGAGGCGTTCAAGGCGTTCGAGGCGTTCCGCGCATTTCATATAGCTGTTCCGAAAGGTGTTTCCATGTCCGCACTCGCGATGGTCCGGTCTAACGTGCCTTGCGAGGCATGTCAGTGGAGCTGGTGGATTTTTGACACGAGATAATGCACTTATCTTTCTTTTTTATTGCAGGTGAGTGAGTATTCAACGTTATCCTGAGGCTTCAGCAGCCACATACCCTGTTATGCTCGATAGCTGACCTGCCCACTAGTGCTTCGACCGAGACAACCAGATGGCGTTCCACTGTTGCTACAGACCTGTGATCAAGCCAAAGCTAGAGTCAGACAGAATGTTTGTTGTGGGCTGCGATTGGACGGAAACAGAAACGGAAAACTGGGACTGAGAATTATTTTTGAGATTTGTTTTGGGGGAAAAAGTGTCAGTTTGGAAAGGGATACAAGAACGTACAGAGAGCCCTGCAGTCCAGACCAAGACATGACTGTGGATGTGGGTATGAGATGGGACGATGACCACCACGGCTCACGCAGAGAAGATACTGCAAGACAAGACAAAGCCAAAGACAGGATGGAGAAAAGCCAACGATTTACTGAGCTATAAACCAGTCGCATTTGTTCAGCAAAATTCTTTTATTTTCCCTGTTCTTCTGTTGTTGATTTGTTTTGATTTTGTTTTGCTCATTTTCACGTTGTTTGGCTGCTCTTTTAGCATGAGAATCTCTCTTTCTTGCTTCGGCTTCACTTGCCTTCTTTTCCTTGTCCTTATCCAGTCACTCGCTGAACGACCCTCCCTATCGATGGCTCAAAACCGAGAGCGAGCTGAAAATCTGAGCGCGTGTGCAGATCTAATGCGCCGTCTATACGCAATGTGTAGAAGTAATGCTTATTCGGAAAAGAAGAGAGTGAAAAAACAAGACCATGCAAACGATTGCCGCGCAAAATGACCTTTTCCCACGTTTCAGTGGCAAGCCATCGTACTCAAAATAGTGAAAGGCAGCCGGTGTCCGCTAAGCACGTCATTCATTAGATGACGAAATGATCAATGCAATTGAATTGTACAAGTGCAGGGGTAACGGAGCCTGATGCTACCGAATTACGCATCAGGAGTTAGCAAACAAAACGGATTTCTTCAAAACTCCCAGTCCGGATCATCTCCAATAGATTGAATGGCCCAGTTGAACTTCTCGCGAAGGGTCTTGGGGAAGAGACGCTCAATGGGCACGCCCATCTTATTGGAGAAGACAACGCTGAGGCGAGGGTCGATGTAGTTCTACGAAAAGTCAGTTTAGAACAAATACTAGTTGTCTCACGAGTAGTTGACTTGGACTTACAATCTTGGAAGTACCCAGGGCAACCTCCTTGTTGCCCTCACGATCAGCAGATTGAGCCTCAAGGTTCTTGATACGTTCGTCAATCTTCTTGATTTGACCCTCGAGCTTTTCGACGGAAGGTCCTCTGCCCTCAGCCTCCACCTTCTTTGACTTGTTCTCTTTCTTGAACTTGGCTTCGAGTTCTTTGACAGCCTTGAGGCGCTCCTTATGCTCCTTCTCAGGCAAGGGCTTCTTCTTTTCAGCCACGAGTTTCTCGTTGTCCTTTTGGAACTTCTTGGTGATCTTGGTGCGTTGCTCCTCGATCAGGAATGCTTGATGTTGGATTATCCATTCGTCTGTAAGCTCTTCCTCTCTTGTGAAGAAATCGGCTCCCTTCTTCTTCTTTTGCTTGGGGTCGACATCCAGGATCATCATCTTGGTACGCCATTTCTGGTACTTGGCACCTTTGATCTATATAAACTTAGCATGATACAGTCAAAGACCAAATTTAGTAGTCAATACTTACTCGATCAGTCATCTTCTCCATCTGCTCCTCATGCTTGGCACCAACAGTTCGTTTGTGGTTACAGAGGATGGCAACTTCACGATTGCAATCATTGTAAAGCTTGACCTTTTCATTGATTGTCTTGTTCTTGTGTTCGTCAGGGTTGAGCTGCTGAAGGAGATTCGACATGGTGTAGGAGGCGTTGTAGGTACGGAAGACCTTGGCGGTCAGTCCTTCCATGTAGTTCGACAGATGCTTGTTCAGTTGAGAAGTCTGTTCAACGTTATGTCAGTAATCGAGCTCTATCCATTTGTAGAAAATTTTGGATTATGAAGAAATCCTCACGTTGACCCGATCGAAAATATCGTCTCCGTCCTCTTTCGGCGGCTTCTTGAACATTTTGAGGTTCTTGAAGACCTGACGGTCGACCTGACACTCGTCGTAGTACCGAATACTGTCCTTGCCGAGAAAGTCGAAAATGACGATATCCGGTTCCCGAAGAGTGACGTGTTCGAATTTCAGGGAACAGCAGCCAACTGTGTCAGCTTCGTTCTCCGTGTCCTTTTCGTTGCCAGCTCTGAGCGCAAATTTGTCAATCAAGTACATGGCGGTAGCCATTTGCCGCTCCTGCATCATTTCGCTCTTCAACTTCTTTTCGTAGTCCTTCCGGATGAAGTCAATGCGCTTTTTCAATTCTCGGGCCTTCTCAAACTTCTTGAAGTCTGCTTTGCCCTTCACTGCCGCGCTGGCAGAAAGCATGACGTATTTGTAGTTGCCATTGACATTCTCCTGCCACATGGCAAGCCAAGTGGCCTTGTTGTCGTGTTGGACAGCCTTCCACTTGTGTCCAGCTGGTGCCTGGGGAACCTTGGCTTCCTTGCCAATATTGATTGTGACCTGTTCTGGCAGCACACGCTTCTTGATCTTGCCAGTCTTTGGGTGTTCGCCGCGGCCGCGGAACAATCCCGGAGGCTCCACGCGGAAGTTGCCAACTTTCTCTTTGCGGCCGTCCCACTTGCAAAACATGAACGGCTCTTCGATTTTCAATCGCTTCTCCTTCTCGGCTTGCTTCTTTTCTTTAGACCATGCCTTCTTCTCCTCGGACTGCTTTCGGAAGTGCTCATACATAGGCTCGAAGTCCAGCTTGGCGAAGTCCTTGATCTCCACCTTGTTGCCGTTCTTGTCTTTGGCACCTCCAGTCTTCTTCAGAAGCGCAGTAAAGTCAGAGAAGAAGTTCTTCTGGAAAACAGGGTTTTTGACATTGTTCTCAGAGTTGAGCATGGAGCCGAAAAAGGTTGCAGCCTCTTCAGCTTCGGGTTGGAGTTCGAGAGGTGTGCCATCGTAGTAAAGCCTGACGCTCTTCGGGAGAGGCTCGTATTCAGGTGGAAATAAGACGCCACTATGCTCCAATGTCGTCCACTTGATAGAGTCGTCATCTGGCTTCTGCTCATTCCACCACTCGTGCGCCTCTTCTTCGTCATCCTCGTCTGGAGAATTCGATTTAGCTTCCTTCTTGGGCGCAGCCTTGCCCTTTGCAGGGGTCTTCTCCATTTTCAAGCCATTAGCCTTCTTGGCAGCCGTACCGTTGGTTGCGCGCTTCACGGGCTTGGACTTGGCGATCGGCTCGTCGTCGGATGACTCTTCCTTCTTGACCGCCCTCTTTGCAGCCGGCTTCTTGACTTTAGTTTCACTGGCGCGGATAGCCTTCGCATCCTTTTCTGCCTGCTTCTCGATCTGAGCCTTCTTCTTGGCAAGCTTGACGCCCAGGGGCTGGTCATCGTCGGAAGAGTCCTCGACGGGTAAGGATGTCTCATTGATGGAAGGTGGCAGCTTCCTCTTCGCGATCGGCTCATCGTCGCTGTCCGGCTCCTTCTTGGGAGCTGCCTTGAGTCGCTTGGCCTAGAGACAGTGCATTAGAAAAGCAGTGTGAGGTTTGAAGGAGCAAGACAAAGTCAAGAATATGAGGAATTCCCGAAGGCGAAGTAAGCGCAAGTCTGTGGTCTGTATTTTGCGGGCGAGGAGAGTAAGTCGCGTATACGTACCAGAGGGGGAACGTCATCGCTATCTGACTCGTCCTTGTAGCTGACTGGCTTGCTAATGGACTGGCGTGCTTTCCTCTTTGCGCCTCCATTGGGGTGGTCGATGTCCATGGGGTCGCCGTTGACAGGGCCGTTGCGGATCGAAATGCCGGCAGCCGAAGGCTGGGACTTGTCAGAGACCGGGCCGTCCATAGCCTTGTCTTCGGACTTTGAGATTCTGGAAGCTGAGACTGCAGTCAGGGGAAAAGTAAGTTAGTACTTGAACAATAGCATTCTTTGCAGGCGCGCCTATGTGGGGGACGGCTTCTAGAAGCGACGAGGGCCAGTCGGGAGCACAGCGTCGCGCTGAGGGGCGTCGAGTCGGGCGTGGCTTCGAGGACTGTTGCTATTTTCTGGAATCTAACACGCAGACAACGAGGGCAAACAAACTTACGGTGGCCATTGGACCGTGCCAGAGGCATGTCGTCCTCGGAGGAAGACATGGTGGGAGGAGACACAATGAGGTAATGTGAGAGGCAAGGGTGCTGCTGTGGTGAAGGTGGTGGTCGTGGTGGTGATGCTCGTTGTGGTATTGCTGTTGTTGTTGTTGTTGTTGTTGTTGTTGTTGTTGTTGTTGTTGTTGTTGTTAGGGGATAGAGTTGAAATTAGCAGACGGCCAGTTGCCGAGTTCGGTGAGTCGGCAAAATCCTGCACTTGAGCTGGCTGCAAGCGGGTTGGCGGGTGGTTGGAGTAGGCCAGAGTCGAGAATGGAAGGGAGGTTTTTCAGCCTGCAGGGAAGAGAGACGAAGACGAGGCTCGGGCTCCGAGGTCACTCTGCAAAAGGTGCTAGTGAGGCGAGCAGCGAGCAGGCCGAGTCTGCGATCGGGGCACAAGAAGGCTGGCTGACGGGCTGCAAGGGCCAGAGCTCAAGACAGGAAAGGGGAAGAGAAAAAGGAAAAGCTCCAAGGGCGCTAGAGCGATGGCGAGAGGAGAACGCGATGGGCAAAGAAGAGGCTCGAAGTCGCCTCGTCTGGTTCCGAATTGCTGCTGGTACTTGGGGCTGGCTGATTCGCCAGCAGTGAGCACTGATGCTGCTGCTGCTGAGGCTGCTTGCTCCCCCAACAGAGAACGAGTAAGTCCTTACTGTGGGTACCGTGTTTGCTGTGCTGCTGTGCTGCTGTGCTGCTTGGCTTGCTGGCTGCTCGGTGGCAGGGCTGGCCGGCTTACTGTACCCGCTGTGGGCGGTTTGGGAAGATGCAAAGGCTTTTAGGGTGTGTCGGAGGATTCTGGGCCTCTCTGCTTGGGAAGTTGCCGCCTCGGGACCGTGCCTTCCTCAGCAAGCAGGGCCAGCACAGCACAGCACAGGACTTTGACGGAGAGATTTTAGCGCGACCCCACTGCCGTCGGCACAGCGAGGTGAGAGCCAGCAGAGGCTCCCGGAAAAACACGTGACGGCGAATGCCGGCTCTTTCGCAGCAGGCAACGGAAGCCCGCCTTTGAGAGTCAGTGCAGCGCGAGAAGTCAGAGAGGCAGAGACCGCGAGAAGTTCCTTGCACGCATCCAAACCAGCACCTCTTTGTCACCACCCAATTGGTCGCCCGAGATCAATTGGCCCTCCGACCCTTTCTTGCTCGACTGAGCCGCCCGCTGGCACACCCGTCACCCGTCACCCCCCGCCGCCCACGATGCTGTCCAGAGCTGCGCGCCCGGCCCTGCGAGCTGGAGCTGCAATCCCCTCCCGGTAGGTCATGGCCCGCGCCTTTCGACGTCACTTCCCCGGGAAAATGCTGGCCAGGGGTCCTGGAAGAATAAGCCTACAAGAGCAAAGGAGAGAGATGGATCCCAAGGCACCCGAGACGTGCGACGTCGACGTGGAAGTGGACGTGGACGTGGATGCGGATGAGGGCAATGCATCATCGCCAAGGTCGCCGTCGAGAGTGCAAGACAAAAAGCTAACCAATATCCCTCACCTTGTTCGCCAACTACAGCGCTGCCGCCTCCGCCCCCAATGCCGCTGTCGCCGGCTTCGCCACCCTGCGTGAGATTGAGGGCCGTCTCAAGTCCATCCGCAACATCGAGAAGATCACAAACACCATGAAGATTGTCGCCTCAACCAAGCTCAACCGCGCCCAGCGCGCCATGAACCAGGGCAAGGTCTACGGCGAGACCAGCAAGGAGGTCTTCACCCAGGCCGAGACCAAGGCCCTCGAGGGCGAGGACAAGAAGACGCTGCTTGTCGTCTGCTCCTCCGACAAGGGCCTCTGCGGCGGTATTCACTCGGGCATGTCCCGCTACATCCGCCGCCTCTACGCCGAGAAGCCCAACGGTTACGACCTCGTCATCATCGGCGAGAAGTGCAAGGCCCAGCTCTCGCGTACCCAGGCCAAGGACATCCGTCTCTCCTTTGCCGGTGCCGGCAAGGATATCCCCTCGTTCACCGAGGCCCAGGCCATTGCCGACCAAGTCGTTCTCCTGCCCGGCGACTACGCCGATGTCAAGGTCATCTACAACAAGTTCATCAACGCCCAGACCTACGAGGCTTCCGAGCTCGATGCCTACTCTGAGGAGGCCATCCAGGCTTCGCGTACGTTCATCCTGAAGGACACACTCATGAACCGATGGTCTAGTTCTTGCCTTCTTGTCACTAACACCGCACATCACAGAAAACTTCTCCGCCTTCGAGGTCGACGAGGAGCTCCTGCCCAACCTGCGCGAGTACTCTCTGGCCAACGCCATCTACTGGGGTTTGGCCGAGGGCCACGCTTGCGAGCAGTCTGCCCGTCGCAACGCCATGGACGTAAGTCTTTCCTCTGTCTGCACCAAACAAGTCAGGCATTCTCTCGAATATCCGTATGCTGACCACCATGAAACAGAACGCCTCCAAGAACGCCGGAGAGATGATCAACAAGTACCAGATTCTCTTCAACCGCACTCGTCAAGCCGTCATTACCGGCGAACTGGTTGAGATTATCACTGGTGCCACTGCTTCCGCCGACATGTAGATTTAGATATCATTTGTTTCCACATACCATCTTTGAGAAGTCTACTAGAAATCAAACACCAAGGAAGATTTGATATAAGCCTCGGCAGTAGCAGCGTAGGAGATTACGCCTTTTCCCACCCTTTGTCTTCTTTTCTTATTTTGTCCCTGTGTCCCTTCACACCACCACTACAAGTGCGCCGCTCAAGACGAAAGGAAAAGGACAAGTAAGAGGGTGTGGCAAGTTGGAATGTAAAGTCCAAGCAACTTAGTCTCTTTGTGTAAACCAAAAACTTACGCATTATTCTTAAGAGCGCCCTTCGTTTCTGCCTTTCTTGGCTGTAGTATCACCCCAACTCTGTTGTTTCTTCACAGGGCGCCTTGCGCGGCCGAGTACTACTCATGAGGATCGAGCAGAGAATGTAAATAACCTCAACCCACGCTCTTGGTTTGTATCTTCAAGAACAAAAATTCAGTTCCGCTGCCTATGTTGTGTATGTGTACGTATGAGTGTAAGTCGGCAGTTGCGCGCGCGTGTGTGTACGTGCAAATAACCCCATCACCCAATCATGTCAAAATCGCTCTCATCCTCACGATAGGTCTCAACCCTCTTCTGCTTCGCTCTACGAGCACCTCCCATCCCTTCGTCATTGCCATCCGCCGCGAATATTCCTTCGTCCGGACTTGGCACACTGGGATGCTCCTTCATATACTTCTCCCTCAACGCCGCAGCCTCCTGCTCCCACCGCGCCGCGACCGCCGTCCAATTCTTGAACGCCTCGGCAAAATTTCGCTTTTGCTCTTCGGCCTGCTCCTCGAAGGGTTTACGCACCTCAGGCTCGGCTTCCTTCCACATCTTGGACGTCATGGTGCGCACTTCATTGGGACTAGGCTTGCCTTTACCCGCACGGCGACCTTCCTCGCACCGCCGGCGTCCTTCTTCGTAGTGGACCTTGTTGAAGAGTAGGTACGGATTGCCTGCCACTTTGGCTGGCTTGAGCGGGTAGTGACCGAGTTTGGTGTGGATGTGCTCGGTGATTTCCATCTCGTAGGCTTCCAGACGTGCAGCGATCGGGTCCCTGGTCTCACCCTGGGCTCTGCGCTTGAGAGAGGCTGATGTCTCGCGAGGCAGTAGCAAAGGAGTGGGGACTTCGATGGGACCAAGAATTGACTCGAGGACTTCGGATGCAGCTCGGAGACCAGACAAGTATGCACCGTGAACGGTGGCCGGGTGGGTGACAATGGTATGTTCGCCGGCGAAGTGGAGGTTGCCTATACTCCGCGCCATAAGTTGGTAGTCTTGAGATTTCATACTGACGCCAGCATTAGAGTAGCTTCCTCGAGCAAACCGGTCAGATTCCCATCTCGTCACAATGGCTTCCAGTGGCTGGGTGACTCGCGCACCGTAGCGCATGCGAAGGACCTCGACCGCTTCCATGACAAGCTCGTCGTTGGGCGTGACCTCGGTATCGTAGCCAGCATCTCCAGCCATCAAGGCCAAAAGGCAGGGCATGCCGGTCGTGTTTGTGATATTAAACCATTGGAAGAAACGTCCTCGGCGGGGAGCGTAGTCTTTCTGATGCAAGCTCAGACGGTTGATAGGCGTCTGTAACATGCCGAAAATGTCACGATCCCTGTCCCAAAAGGCTTCCTTGAAAACGAGGATAACCTTGTTCAGGACACCAAACCCAAGTCGCTGGATAGCCTCTGTCTTCCAGGGCGGCAGGGGTGGATCAAACTCGACATTTCCATGCTTTAGTACGCCGAGTGGGATCGTGTTGACGATGTGATCGGCCTGTATGGACTGGCCATCCTCCAAAGTGATTGTGGCCGGGCCCGTTGACTCCTCAGGTTCGTACTTGATGCGCTTCACAGCGGCTCTGTGTTGTATATTGAGCGGCGATGGCAGCATGGCGATGCCTCGTGCAACACTTTGGTAGCCGCCGACAACCATGGTGTGCTTGCCTTCCCATTCGTTGCCGGCATCAATATCCCATCCCTTGATGCTCAGTCTGTTGAGGTTTGTAGCATTGCTGTATTCTAGGTTGGCAACGTGCCAATTGAGAAGCCGGAAGTCTTGGGCATTCAAGTCGAGAATATCCTTGTGCTGCATCAGTGCTTCATCGACCACTGATCCTAGCGTCGCTTTGGGGTTATTGGCAGCGGCGTCTAGCTCGATGTCCCTGGACTCATTAACCCCAGCTTTCAATGTCCAGCCAAGCGACTTTGCCTTAAAAGCCGCCTTGGTGGATCCAGGTGTCCCTGGCTCGACGTGAACTTTACCAGTCATACGGTCCGTGGAGACGGGCACAAGGTTCACCCGGGGTGCAACGTTTTGTTGTGCTACCGGCAGCGCATGCGGTTGAGCAGCAGTCGTCTCTTCAGCCGTGGCTATAGTCTTGTGTCCTTCTGCGGTGCTGTCCCGACCATCGTCCATAAGGTCACGATTGCCTTCGATAAATTTTGCTGCCGGTGCTTTGAATTTGTACTCGCTTACTCGGTCAAGACATGCATTGAAGAGATGCTCGACAAGTTGGTCGCGAGCGGCGTCGACTGCAGTACCGTTGGCGTCGTAAAGGGACATGTCGCTTCTCAAACAATGATACGGCAATCCCAGTTGCCCTCTGACAAGGATATTCAAGGGGTTGCCTCTGTCGAAGCCAGTGATGATCATGCCACCCATCTCTGCCGTGAATCGCTTGCCTCGCATTACACCCGGAGCTGTGTCTGGCAATGTCTTAAAAGCCCGTGAGTAGACTCGACCGCCGACTCGTTCTCTGCCTTCCAAAACGACCACTCGTGGTAATTCCTCGCCCATGTCGCGAAAGCGCCTAGCATACTGGAGAATGAGCCCTTCCAACTGTCTTGCAGCAGACAAGCCAGAGAATCCCGCGCCAATGACTGCAATCGTCCTTCTTTTGCGCGGCTCCGAGCTGACTATACTTGCCGGGTGTCGGATCTCTACGCATCCGTAATTGACGAGTCCTTTGCGGACAAGCCAATCAAAGCATACGTTGGCAACATCGAACCAACGCGTATCTCGAGCGCAGCCGATCGCTTCTCCGCGGGTCACTGCGATTTGCGGATTTCTCACCCAGAGCCTGAGAATGCCATTGCGGATATTGAGATATGTTGTGACCTGGGCGTGGCTGATATGATTTCGAAGCATGGCATACTCGTCTTGATGCAATGCGTATGGATGGAGTCTCGAGTTCTCGGCGGCTTCAATGCACTCTATTGCATACTCTTGCGGCGTCAGATCCGTGGGTATGGACACTTTGGGTTGTATGTTGTACTGCCTCCTTGGCGCTGTCCGCGTCTGGAACGAGGTCGTCGGAACATAATGAAGAGGACCATCTCCCGGATCACCGGCATCCAATGGCGTCGTCGCTTTGCTAGAAACGGATGGAGGTTTGGAAGACATCCCAGATTGATCAGTAAATGCTGATGCTGACGAAGTAAAGGATTGTCTTGACTTTCCAATCAAATGACTGAGAGCAGATTTAACAGGGACGGCTTCAAGATGTATTGACTCGAAAGCTTCAGGAGCCGGTGAGCCGATATCGCTCAGTTCAGACTCTGATGCCTCCTGAGTGGCGCCTTCAGATGGCTGGGTTGTGTTCACGTGGTTCGAAGACGGTGTCATCAGTCCTTGATGATTCAATGGTCTATTTGTCGGTTCTATTGTGGATATTGAAGTCATCGCAGCGTCTCCTGGAAAATCGTCATTGTCGGGTTCGGTCTTATAGACCACTGACTCTGAGACTATAATCTCGTTGGAACATGGGCTTTGTGACAAGCTTCCCGTTTTTGCAGACCGCGATTGTCCACACAAGCCGTTGTGAACGGACTGTGCTAGTTTTGCAGGGTTGAAATTATTTGGCTTCGACTTTTTTGTTGTATCGTTACTTGAACAAGGCCCGGCGTCCAGATCCATCGCTTCAGCTTGCTCTAGCTGGATTTTCTTAATATGTGTCTTCATCGAATGGTCCACGATAGCACATGTAGTCCGTTGCAGTTGTTGAATACGAAATTGCATATCAGTTGTTGTCTCTAAATCATCCATGTTGCGGAGGTGAGATAGTGAAATGTTCTCAGCCATATCGTAGTCCTCGGTCTCTGAGTCCATTGCAACAATGCACGATCCCGATGGTGTGACTCTGGAAATATTGGTCTCGGACGCGGGAGGGGTAGATTGATATGATATTGGATCGTGTTGATTTTTGGGTCGAGAATCTGAAGTCGTCGCCAATTGAATCCCGTCTATGAGGGCACTACCGGCCTCTGAGCTCTGTTCCTGAGATGTCGTGGACTCTTCGATAATGCTCGCTTTTGTGACCTCTGTTGCTTTACCGGAACTCGAGGCGACCGGAAATCGGCCAGCGGAATCCGATTGAATTGCGTCTGACATCGAAGGCAACATTTTATTCGGACTTGACTTCGCTGCTCTCACTCCATGAACGGTAGAATCAGGTCGAGTGACATTTTCTAGTGTTCTTGACGTTTTGCGCATGTCATTGCCAGAGTCTAGCTCAAATATGTGCTCATTAACAAGATCTTCATCTACTGAGCTCAGATCTGTCGATGGCGAGCGCGGCATCGGTTGTTTCGTGAAAGAGCCGTTGAAGAGGCTATGCTTTCGGGACTGCTCAGAAGCACCAAGCTCGGTTCTGGGAAGAACAGATTAGACAGACTATACAGTACGAGACACCCCAGTCTCGTCTACTCAAAGCGAGAGACAATATGAGTTGTCAATGGATCAATCGAAGCGGCTTTCACTCACCCAGCCAGAACCATTGATGCCTCCAGCGAGTCAGATTGGTCAGTATCCATAGTATCGGATGGGTCTAAGTTCTCCGTGCTAACAATAATCTCAGCGAGAATTTGCTCTTCCTGCTGATGCCACAACGGGCAAGACAGCGGTCTCAAAGATGGAAAAGACGATGAGATCCTGTTGATAATCCTCTTCTCTGCTTGAGCCAGGCTGTTGCTACTGTTGCTGCTGTAGCTGGCCCGGCGACAGGGTGGTGCTGAATCCTGCTTCCTATATGCAAATTGCGGAGATGATGTCGAAGTCGTTGAGGCCGGTGATCTCAAGGTCTCTGATGATATTGTCGTGAAGGTTGATGAAGAGCCAGGGCCACGACCCCGTGTACTAGTAGTTCTCTGTGCAGTGCCGCTATGCTGTCCTGATCGAGGGAGCTGCGATCTTCTTTTCATTATGCTGCCAGTGTTCGACAATAACCCGGAGTGGCGAAGTGCGGTCACCGTTGCCGGAAGGGTGAAGCGAGCAAAGAAGGACCACGGCAAAGTGATGTATGGGCGACCCCTGGTCGAGCTTCGCACAGTGATGCTGGGCAATAGACGATGAGAGAAAAGAAAAGGCGCAATGAAGATTGGGTTTGTCGATTATTCGGATTCCGCTGTGCTGGACGATCGTGGTGTAGCCGCTCGTCTGCTCAGATGAGGTGAAAATTGCGATTCCAGGCCGCATGAACGTGCCGTGTCATTGACTCGGCCTGTATCGTGATAGACGCTCCCACTTCTGCAAGGACTCTCGAGTATAACAAGTATTGCGCTACGGGAAATCTCATGCAACGTGGGAGTGCAGTCTCATGATTGATTCGACGAGCGTGGAGCGGGCTAGTGCGGAAGATGTTAACAGCAATTAAAACCATGGATTGGCTCGGGATGGTGTGGCAAGGCTGGATATCAGAAGGGAGGTTGAGGTGAGGGCGGCTGCTTCAACGGCCGAAGCAGCACAGCCAAGGGTTGCAAGAAGCAAAAGCAGAGGCAGTGGGAACATTGAGTGGTGCCAGGCCAATGCATCGTACCTGCTGATTCCAAGACACGCACAGCCCGCCAGAAACCGAAGAAACCAGGGCAGAGGCCTTGACTTCAATTGGGGCTCTCTTTGACAGTCGGCCCCCGTTGCAGGGCGTTGGAGGATGCAATCCGCAATTGTCACAGCAGATGCTGGACTTTGACTCGGCCAAAAACGTTGCTGCTCCAATGAAGGAGCTCGGATGTTGAAATGGCGAGTCTACTTAGAATGCACGTGCATGCCAGTCATGCCAGTCATGCCAGTCATGCCAGAGCCCCTCAGCCGTTCTGGGTGCTTAAGTGGGCATGGCCTAATACTTTACTTGGGCAATGCGCTAGGCTCCGGATCCCTATTACGCACCCGCTCTGCTGCTCATTGCTTCCGGCTACCACAAAGTCAGAGGCGTGAACCCCTCTGCTCCCGAGACCCAGATACGTATAATCACAACATCTTTATGATAATTGAGGTTGTTGTTGTGGTGGTGGTCGTTGTTTGATTTTATTTTTAATTGTCTGACTTGAAGGTATTGTTTGTAGCATCGATTGACCCCTTGTCTGAGGAGTACGACTCTCCAGACCTCGTACCAGCCGATCGTGGATCCCATCCAGTATTGTCACCAGACAAGATGCAAGGACTTAAGCACAGCATTGGGTGAATTCTACCCCTGTGGTGTTCTTCGATATATGTGGTAGTCAGAATCCCGGTGATCTCTTTCATTCATATACTTGTGTTCATGTATTTCTCTCAGCTCTCGACCGGTCTCTCAGCCGCAGCCGCAGCTGCTTTGCCATATGTACCCTTCTCAATTGCCGTCGCCATTACTTTATCGCCACTGATAATCGAGGTCGTGCAAATAAAGATGTTTCTTCGAGCTGTAAATAGTAATAAGTTAGCAAGTTATCAAACAAAATAGCAACAAAAGAGCTGCCCAAGTGTCGAGGCGAAACTGGATGGTGATCGGCATAATGACGAACCTTCTTCCTGCTTTGCAATGAAACGTAGTGCCGCAATTTCAGTAAAAGTCACTCCACCCACAAAGACAACGAATACTGTTTTTTTCTGTCCGCTGCCAGAGAGGAGCGCGCGGGCCTTGACCGCTTTGTCTTCGCCTTTTTGTAGCTCATCAAATGCCTGGCCGCGAGCGTGCTTCACGGCGTCCTCGAATCCCCTCCAGCCATGGCTACCGGCATTGCTTCCGGTGGTGCCTGCTGTACCGCTACCCTTGGTCATCGACATCAAGTATTGTTTTTGCAGAATGCACTGCACAAGTCGTATCGATAAGGGCGCATAGCCGCTATAGACGTAGGCGATGTCGTTGGGATCATGCTCGTTGACCTCGTCCACAATGAGCCGCAGCTGTTTGCGAAGCGTTGTGAAATTGGTCTTGTTCCCAGCTGCGCCGGACGAGCCGCCCATCGAGATCATGGATGCCATTGGCGATGACCTCGGCAGGAACAGCTGCAGTCGTTCAAGTCTGTGTAGTGTCAAGAGGTGCTGATATCCATACCCGTGCAAAATGAGCCGGCGAAACTGGTCATATTCCTTAGTCTTGATACCGCCGGATATACACGAATAGAGACACAATAGTCGTAGAACTTCAGGTAGCGGTGTATCGCGGGCTATCAGCTCTTCAATCGACTCGTATTGTGAAGAGGGGTCGGCGCCCGCAGCGAGATTCTGCTGCACTTCGAGTAGCTTGCTGAACTGATCGGTCCTGGTGTACTTGATGATTTCTTCTACCAGGTTAGTATGAATCTTTAGAGTCTGCTGTTCCGCTTGTAAACCCGGCAATTTCTGCACGAAGTCACGTAGTTCGGCTGTCGTGGTCTTGCCATGACGGCTGTCAAGATCAGTCTGGAGGCGGCGAGCTACTTTGTTGAGCAAATTTCCGACAATTGCAAAATTTGTGTCTCGAATCTGGTCAAACATCTTGTCGGATGAGTCAAGCTGGATCTTGCGTTTCCGTGATTGATTACTGGAGGCTGGGGTTGCAGTGCCTGTCTGTGCAGTTTGCGCCGGAGCACCTACGATGGTCGAATCAACTTCAGTCTGATTGTGCTGGATGCCAAAGACCTCATCCACCAGACCCTCGTATGTCAGCTGTGTAAGGAGCGGTGTCACCATGTCGACTTCACGATCGATTATAATGACACTCTCGATTGTTGTGCTGGGAGCAGGCCCCGTCTTGCCAGATTCACTCGACACTTCGCCTGCCAAGAGCTCCTGGCGCATGCGGGAGAGTAACTGTGCCAATCTCTTGGCGTTGTCGCCCTTTCCAGTGATACGAGGGAACAGGCCATGTTTTTGTTGAATACCCATGAGGGCTTGTGCGAGCAAGAAGTTGGGCGTTGGATCTTTCGACAGGAACAGGTCCTCAAAGGCATCGTCGAGCTCCAGGGAGAGAACGTCGCGTTCAAGCGGGAAAAAGTAGAGGGGAAGTTCTGAAATGTCGACGTCGCCGAGCACACCGGCCTCCTCGAGGATCTTGTCGGACACAACGGTTCGACGCGGCACCCAAAATATGTGAAACTCATGACCAGTCTGGCTCTCGCGCTGCATGCGCCGGATCTGGTCTTCCGAACTGTCAGTGAGCCTCCAATGGTTGAGCACATTCCAAGGACGAGATTGCATCTTCTTGCCACGGCAAAAGGACGACATTCAGATCATGGCCACTCAAGCAGTTTGATCACTCACCTGCTATGGATTGAGCATGCCTTCCGCATTCTCCGCGCGCAATAAAGACAACATTGCGCTGACTCGTTCCCGCGTTGTTGTTCTCGAGGAAGAAGAACTTGTCGACGCCGTACTCCTGGAGTGTCGAGACCTTGACAATGGTTCCTATCGGGCCGGCAAGGCTCTGCTCAATCACGAGGTTCTTCTTGCCCTGGACCTATACAACCACACAGACGGCACAAGGCGACGCAGGTCAGTCAATGAAGCTTTCAGGTCGGCTGGCTTGGACTCTGTGAGCAATCTGCTGCCAATGCCGTTGCCGCTGGCTTTGTCGCTCGTTGCTTGCCATGAAGCACCAACAGCGCAAGAGAAGTTGAGAGGACAACAGACGCGCTGAAGATGCGCCAGGGGGAGCCTTACTTACTGTCGACAAGAGATAGAGAAGGTCCTTGCGGGCCTTGGCCCGGATCTGCTCAGTGTCGAAACCAGTCGGAGGAGCCATCGTGGGCTCTCCACGGAACCGCAACGGCGACGTGACGTAGGCTTTCGGGACGAGGGAAGGAAGATGGTGGTGAATCCACCAGTTCGCGTAGCTGCGGACGCGGGCGGGAACCGGCTTGATGGGCCAGCTTGATGCCGGTTCAGCTGGGCAAGCTAGGTCACCTTGGTCCCTAAATGGCCCCGCTAGTTGGCCTGCTGAGGGGTGCTGTTCAGCACCTTGTGGTACAGCATGCAGTGGTGCTCTGGGGCAGGGTCGACAGTCTCGGCATTGCCTGCCAGGGTCAAGTCGAGTCAGTAGTCCGCTTCAGTGCGTCACCGGACCCTACAAGTTGCTCCAGACGAACCATTCCAGCTCAGCGACAACTATAATGCGCGTAGTAGGAGAATTCTGGTGACGAAGGAGAGAGCGGCATGTATCTCAATACAGCACGCATAGAATCAGAGCGCATATTTGACCAGTATTCTCTTCAAACGGGTACATTATGGGCCACGGCTGTGTGGTCATCAAGTACTGGCACGGCGCATGTCCTGCTGCTTGGGCTAATCGTTTGCTAGAATAACTTTGGGTATAATTCATCGTCGCATACTAGGCATTCACCTACGCATTCAACTCTGCGCACCACTCCAAGTGGTTTCAGAGTGCTGCCCTCAATAAAGAAAATGCCAATCTTGCTTGTTCGTGCCCACTTCCGTGTCGAGAAACACGAAGGGGTCATATCGCATCAGCTTGCGTTGCGCCTGCTACTTCAGGTTCCCATCTTGTTGGTCTGGACAGGAAAACCGCCATGCTATTCTTCCCAGAATCGCTTGCTGCTCCAGACGCCGAAAACAAATCAATCCGCACTGTACCATGTGAGATCATGCAACTTGTCAAACAGACCCGGCTTATTCCACCGTCACACCTTATTGTTATGGTAGTAGAAGTCAATGTCTTTTGGTCGCAGGCGGTTGCTCTTTACGAAATCATCATCTCCTGGCGGGCGCTCGTTCTTGGTGTTGCCCGTCAACATGCTCTGCAGGCTCATGCAGATGCTCTCAACATTCTGCACGGGACTCCAGCCCTGTTGACCGAGCAAGTCGAGGCAAATGATTCCATTCGAGTAGATGTGAGGGTGTATCGGTACCGGTCGATCCGCCAACTTCGCGAAGGTGACCTCAGGGGGTTCTAGCAGGACGTCAGTGCTCCATTCTCTGCCCGCGCGAGGCACGTAGTGAAAGTGGAACTGCCATACCTATTGGGTACTGGTCTCCAAACTTGAAATTCAGTCTGAAGGTCTTGTCCAAGTAGAGAGGGTTGCTGTCCAACACCTGGATGTCCAGAACCCAATCCTCGTAATTGTCCGCAGAAACCAGAGTGATGCCAGCAGGAAGCGAGGCTTGGATCTAAGGCCCAGACCACCATGTCAGCTTACCAGTGACTGTTTTCGTGAGGTAATGCGACCAAGCGCACAGAACAGAGAAAATGATGGGAGGAAGGGGGGCGTGCCAAAGGCCGTCTCAAGTGTTTATGATGAGTTCTCCAGAGAAAAAGGATCAAGCAGTAAAACAATAACAGTTGCCGAGTGCACATACCTTGGCCAGCTCCTTTCCCAGACGCTTGGCCTTGAAGCTTGAGCCCATGGTGGACTGCCAGCACTGGTATGATAGCAATGAGGTTGTTGGGTCAGGTAGAGTTGAAGGCAGAATGCACAGCAGGGTTTCGGTTGGAGGGGTTGTGGTTGTGGGGGCTGAAGCGCAGGCAGAGTTAGGTAGCGGGCAGTTGGTAGGTGGGCGCTCGCTAAAAAGAAAGCTGCAACTGGACTGGAAGGGCTGCTGTACGCCTCACCAAGAGCCTGTATTCTCGGCACTGAAGAGACTGGGCAAGATGATGCAACTAATATGAATGCCAAGCTAGTAACTTGATGGAAGACGAGCCTGCGTAAACACAGTCGTTGTGAATCTCCAGGGCTCTGGATAGTGATTGCCACCCGGCAGCAGCCTGAGCCTAAGCCTGAGCCTGAAGCCTAGGCCTAAGTTATTTGGAGTTGCTACTGGAAGTAATACGCTCAAAGTGAAAGTGGCTAGGGATCTGCTTTATCCACAGGGCTGGGAATCAATGTTCAGGGGTGTAATATAACAAGTAGCTTCCTGTGACATTGTCTGAATGGGATTCCAAGGCTCTCTTACTGCTATAACCTGCGTACACAACCACAGCTAGGCAAATGACAATGTGGCGGCCCCAATCAACTGTCCGGGAGCCAGAAGCTGGTCAGGAGTGCAGCTGTCAAAGTCATGGCTTGCGCGTAATGATCTGCTTCCAGGTTGATACAAGTGGCCGTGGGCGCGACCAGGCCGGCCTGAAAGCGAAAAGGACAAACACAACCGATAAGGAGGCGCTATAAAAGGCTGTAGCAGAGTAACAGTTGGGCCGGAGCAAGAGGCCAAGCCAGCATAAAGGACAGCCAGCAAGGATGGGAGGCGGTAGGAGGGATCTGGAGGAATCCGCCTAAGCCAGCTATACCCCTCCGTTGGCGGAGCAGACGGCATGAGGCTGAGCTGGTGGGTGTGTATTCTTATACACTTCTGGTGCCTCTACCAACCACTACTAACCGCCAGACTGGCTCACTTCTTGATCCTTTTGCATGCCAGGGCGCAGTCAAGTCAGAGAACAGGGAGTCATCTTTTGCATGCCAATTCATTTTGTGTATTATTCTCAACTTGCGTGCTCTGCAAATTGTCCACTGGCTCCCTCTTGAGGACTTCAATGTTGACTTTCCAGCTGATATTGATAGGAGTGCTGCTTGGCTAACCCCAAAGCCCCTCCAAGCACCCAAATCAGCATTTATCCAGCGGACCAGCCGCCCCCACCTTCGCGAAGCACAGGGTCCGTCCAGCACCGTGACGAGCCAGAGCCAGAGCCAACGCCAGAGCCACAAGCAGAGCCCCTCTTTTCCCCTAGTCGTGCAGTTCACTTGTCAGGGACCACTTTGGCCTTCAACCCTGTCCAGTACAGCACATGCTTTGGTACTATTTGTACCAGCACCAACCCACCTGCTTCGTTACTGTTTGTCTCCTCTGACTGCCACTCTTACATCAGAAAGCGCCAGGCATCGTCCGCTCGACCGCTCGACCGCTCGACCACTCGACCACCTCGAAAGTCTTCTGTCGCTGCGTGTCCAACTCTTCCCAGGACCCATTTCTGCCTTCGCGACCCTAGACGTCCGTACTTGCCTGGCTTCTGTGCGAGTCACAAGGCTCCAAGCAAGCCTCACCGTTGCCACTTTCTGCTCCAGCGCAAGTTGCAAGCTCGACGCCCGCTCCTTACTCTCTGCTTCCTCTTTTCGCTGCAAATCCTTGGAGCTCCAAGTCGATTGTCCACTACAAAAAGCAAACATGAGTTGTAAGTGACGACATTCTCCAAAGCCCTGCCCTGGCTCAGTGCTGCTCGAATGCGACCGCGATCAGCTATCATGGGGACCTGATGATGTGCACTTGTCACTCGTAGAACCCTCCATTGTCTGCAATGTTGCCCACGATTGTTGCGTCCATCCTACTAATTGCGGCTCGTTTCATAGTCTCGAATATGCTCAACCGGCTGCACGGCCAGCCCGAGAGCTACGATAAGAAGTACGTTCCCGACTTGCGCCAGTCTATCATGATCCAATACATCTGACAGTATACTTCCAGGGCCAGGTATCGCTTCGGCAGGACACTCGGCGCAGGCACATACGGTATCGTCAGAGAGGCTGACAGCCCAGAAGGCAAAGTTGCCGTCAAAATTATCTTGAAGAAGAATGTCAAGGGCAATGAGAGAATGGTGTATGACGAGCTTGACATGCTTCAGCGCCTCAAGCATCCCCACATTGTCAAGTTTGTCGATTGGTTCGAGTCGAGGGTAAGTTGTCTAGCACGAGTCTGTTGTGTTTGCAGACAACGAGCAGTGGTTGACAGCGAAACAGGACAAGTACTACATCGTTACGGAGCTGGCTACGGGCGGTGAGCTCTTTGATCGTATTTGCGAGCAGGGCAAGTTCACAGAAAAGGATGCCTCGCAAACCATCAAGCAGGTGCTCGGTGCTGTCGAGTACCTCCACACCAAGAACGTCGTCCACAGAGGTAAGTTCTCTCGGCCATTCGATGAAGCAGGAGTCAACGGGAGACAGAAGCTAAGACGTATGGATCTGCAGATCTCAAACCCGAAAACCTACTCTACAAGACCAGATCCCAGGACTCTGAGCTTGTCTTGGCCGACTTTGGCATTGCCAAGATGCTTGACAGCAAGGACGAGGTCCTCACCACCATGGCGGGATCCTTTGGCTACGCGGCGCCGGAAGTGATGCTCAAGAAGGGACATGGAAAGCCGGTCGACATGTGGTCCATGGGCGTGATTACCTACACACTTTTGTGTGGCTACTCGCCCTTCCGTTCCGAGAACCTGCAAGATCTGATTGACGAGTGCACCAACGCACAAGTGGTGTTCCATGAGCGTTACTGGAAAGACGTTAGTGACGATGCCAAGGACTTTATCATGTGTCTACTCAAGCCAAACCCCGATGACCGGTGGTCGTCGGCTCAGGCCATGAACCACCCCTGGCTCAGCGGCGAGAGCGCCACCGACCACAACTTGCTGCCCGAGATCAAGGCGTTCATGGCCAAGGCCCGTCTCCGAAGAGGCATCGAGATGGTCAAACTGGCCAACAGAATCGAGACACTCAAGATGCACGAAGACGACGACGCCGAAGATTCAGACATTCCCAATGTGATGCCCGCCGACACCTCTGCGCTGGCCAGTGGCAGCGGGTCGACTCCAAAGCCAGAAGGCGAGAAGAAGAGCCTCAAGAAGCTCAAGGGCGCCATTTTCCGCGAGGTGGTGCTTGCCAAGGTGCGCGAGATGAAGGAACAAGAGCAGACCTTGAAGGTGGCAGAACAAGTCGAGAAGGAAGCCAAGCGCCGCAGTTTTCATGAATAAGAAGGGAGCAGAAGCAGGAGCAGGAGCAGGAGCAAGAAGAGCAGGACGGGCTAGGCATCTATAGGAGCCACGACAGGAGAGAAAGCATGATGATGATGAAGGGCGGTCCAGCATTGTTCTTTCTATTGACTTTATTTTGGATACAATACTGCGGAAGCGCAGCTTGGCGAGGACCTCTTATGATGTAGGGCCGCTGCTTTCTCGAGGTTTCAAGGCATTGTATGGGGTCGCGTCTGTTGACACAAGTCAGGCGCGCCCTACAGCGGTGTGATTTTATAGGATGGCACTCGGGACTTCTAGGGTTTCGAAGCAAATCCTGATGGACCAGTACGGGAGTGACAGCATTCTGGGAATGTGTGGCGCTAAATAGAATCCTACCACCATCAACCGGACTGCAACAGTCTGTACATATATGCTTACCCAGGGGCTTCATGCAAGTGCATGGTATTGCACGGGCACCCAAAGCATCGGATCAGCGGGCTTCCTTGTTACCTAATTGGCGGCCTGCTGCTCCCTGCTTGTTGCGGCTAATCATTGTGAGTCTGTATGGTAACACTGGCCCATTTCCAGTGTACTGCTAGTGCAAGTACTGCTAACAGTCTGGTACTCAGATGCGGCGGATGGCCTCGATGGGACACGCCCCCTAGGTGGGACTCCATCTAGCCCCCCGAGCGCCGCGGATTGGCCAAATTGCGAAGCCGATACAGTCCCAGTGGGCTTCAGCAGTGATGCAACCAAAAGCAGCCATTTGAATCCTATCGAACACTTGTCGATCGAATCCTTCCTTCCATTAGAAAGGTCTTTATGTGGGCAATTCTCCAGAGCTGCTTATATAACCTTGTATCTCGCGCCTTGTGCTTCGACATACCGACGTGTAATTATACTGAGTCCCTCTCCTCTTTCGCGGGCAATGCCTACTTGCGGCTTGCTCAGTCGAATCAACCATGGCATGTAGCAGCAGCACCACCACCACCACCATTCCCGATCGAGGGCACAACCACTACAGGAGTCACAGCAGCATAAGGGGAGATGGTACGAGTGCGTGGGAGGCGCACATGCCAAAGATACGGCGGCTGTACATGGACCAAGGCAAAACGCTCAAGGAAGTCATGGAGATTATGCGACAAGAGCACGGCTTCACAGCTTCGTAAGGAAACCTTGTCTTGTCTTTTTCCTTGTCTTGTCTCTTGCAAAACATCCTTTGCTGGCATCCGATTCTTTGGGCCCATTATCATCTCACTGCTCACGACTGCCACAGCCGCACGTCCTGGACCAAGATATCCACTTGCTGACCTTGTTTCTCTCCTCTGTCGCTTCACAGCGTCAAAGTCTATAAGCAAAGATTGAAGAAAACCAATGCACGCAAGAACATTCGTCTGAATGGCGCCCCAGGCGGCGAGCTGGATTATACCATGCTGGTTCAGGCATTGAGTGGCAGCGGCAGCAGCAGCAGCAGCGGCAGCAGCAGCCGGAGGAGCAGCTCATCATCAACAGTGCTGTCGAGGTCGGCACCAATTGTAGCATTGACGACAGCATTAACCACTGCTGCTGCTGCTGCTGCTGCTGCTACTACTGCTGCTGCTTCTACCACTAGTACTATTCCCACGGCTGCTGCCATTGGTACTACCACTCCTCCACGGCATCCTCGGGCCGAGATCGAACTCGCCACAGGCCAGGTTGTGGATCTGAAGCGTCTGGCGACGCATTTGCGGCGGAAAAGGATACAGGCGCGGTACTATGCGCACAAGACAGCGGCGGCAACGGCTATGCGGACGGTTCGGCCGCCTAGTTCATTTTATATCTGTGAGAAGGTGCTTGAGAGCACGCGGTCCTATATTGTAAGTCTTTTCCTTCTGCCTATGCGTTGCAGGGTATTGTCCACAATGTCTCTATCGGGAAAAGACCAAGGATGATTCACGATGGGTTAAGTATATGCAAGTCAGAGACTGGGGAACCCAAGGCTCTCTAGGATATCGATTATTCCCTGAAGCCAAATCTCGCTAACAAATGACTCCTCTCGTTGCGACAACCTAGTTCGGCCGCTTCAAAGAGTCTCTCCGCACGGCTGCTTCCATCGACGCATCCCGTACCCTTCGCCCGGCTCAACGCAAGTGGAACAAGTTCCTCTTCACCATCCGAGGGCCGCTGTGCTCACCCGCTCGTTTCGGCGAGGCTCTGGTCCTCATGCGACGGGCACCAGACGAGCTGCGCGATCTGCTGACCGCACAGCCTGCCGCCGTCCTCAGCAGCCTCTTTATGTTTGTAGTGTGCGTGGCTCGCTGTCTACGCTCTCTTGGTACGACGGACGAGGCGAAGCAGTTCTCTGGGGTCGTCAGAGCATTGCTGCGATATGTGGCTGGGTTGACAGGCTCAGCAACGGCGGAGATGTCTGGCAGCGGTGCAATTACGGAGGGCACAAGTGCTCAACAGCAGATTCGTGACTCGGATCCAGCGGGCGACAGACCACGATACACGTCTCAACACCCCATCTCGCAACTTTTGAATGCCCTGATGCGCGTCGAGGACGACCAATTGTACCCTCTTGCGGTCCAAGCTTGGAAGCTCTCGTGTCAATCGTGGGATACAATCGCCCACTCTTCTTCTCGTTTTCCCTCAACCAGCTCGGCCACTTTTGCCTCTTATTCCTCCCATCAACAAGCCTCTCCAACATCATCTATATCGACAGGGCCATCGTCTTCATCCTCCGCATGCTCACCTTCGCCTTCTCCTCCACCATGCTCATCCGGTTGCCCAACTTCACAGCAACAGCAACAACAACAACAACAACAACCAGAACAATCAGAACAATCTCCCCCGCCTTGCCCTTACTCCTCTCCTTCTCTTTCTCTCCCTCCTCCTTCTCCTCTAGCAATCTGCTCCACCACAACCAGCGACTGGATCAATTTCGCCACCCTCGTCCCGCAAGCCGACATCCCAGCACACATCCCAGCCACCATCTCGCAAGTCCTCCTCGCCCTTCAACGCCAAGACAGTGTCACCATGCCCGCCGCTGTTGACGCCCTCTGGAGCAACGCCGTGCTGATCGAGCTCGTTGTCGCAGAGGGCTCCCTCACAACGTCCGACTTACACTATTTCCTCGCCAACAACGTCCTGTATGACCAGTGGATGGGCGTTTGGTATAAGGGCAGGGCTATCGATACGCCTATTTACCCCGTTGCGAATGGCCGCAGGAGGATTGCGGAGCTGGCGGATGATTTGGGTGTGGGTCAGAGTGAGGACGAGGGCGAGACATTTGCAGACAAGATTAAACATTTGTATCTAGATGCAGCGGACAACGATGACAATAATGACGTTACCCCCAACCACCACCACAATCCAGCACCACACACTCCCGCAGCAAGCACCCCACAACCTCAACCACCAAACCGCGACGAACGAAGCAAAATAATGCTCATGCGCTCATATGAAGACGCGGTGCGCGGCCTCAGATTCATCCACAACCTCGAAGACGCCTTTTGGCTATGGGGTAATCGTGAAAAGGCCGAGCAAATGGCCTCGTGGCGCGCAGAATTGACGGGGGATTTGTGAACCTTTCTTTCTCTTTCTCTCTTTCTTTCTCTGTTTCTTTTCTTCTCTTTCATTCTCTTGGACGTTTGTCGTCCTGAGAGGTCAGATCACCGTATAGAATGAAATGCAAATGGTTTCTCTCTACTTCTATTAAATTTCTTTCATATATCGCAGCATGCGATGAGGTTTGGGATTTCTGGTATACTTAGGGGAGTTATTCAGTTGCGGCCTCGGAGTGTACATAGCTCTTTGTCTGTCTATAGTTCACTGTTCAATATTACTACTGTCTGACTCGAGTCTTACATGTTTATGCTACCCTCAGGCTATACTCATCTGAATTGGCGGGCGACCCTAATCATCCAACATGTATCATCATCATTTGCTGATCCGTCATTTTACAACCTACTCTTAAGCTTTACAATATAGCAATTTTTTGGGGAATCAATGACATGTTGCAAAGTGTTGAGAATCAAATAAGCTCAGATAAAATGATGTTCACGAGATGCCAAAGCATCATATCCTCTCAAGTTGTTTTTCCTCTCACAAGGGGAATGTAATGTTACATATAAAAACCAACTTATTCCTCCAATGAATAGCAATCCATCCTATTCCAGTTTAAGAATGGTACATTATGTATACCAAAAAAATGAATCCCAAGAAAAGTCGAAGAGCCAAGCCAGCCCGGCCAACGCCGATACGCTTGAAAATATCCAAAGAACAAAAACAAAAACAAACCCTGCCCATCGTTTTAATTCCTTTCCCAAAAAAAAACATGCGTCTCGTTCTCGTTCAAGACAAGGATTATAAAATAAACAATATTGCATGCGAATAAATTAACCGCCGCTGGATAATGCCATGTGTGTCGTTTTGTTTGCATTGATTTCTTTAGGCCTGGTTGTTCAACTCTTCCATGACCGCGTCGCAGAGTTGCTCGTACCTACTGGCATCGAAGCGTTTGCGCTTCCAGCCACTCATGCGTAGCTTGTCGATGCGCACTTGACGATCTTTGCGCTTCATTTCATCAAGCTCATTGTCGCCGCCACTGCAGCTGCTCGTAAAGCTCATGCTGCTCGAGCTACGATCTAAGCTGATGCTGGTGTGGCTTCCACTGCGGCTCCTGCCCGCGCTGTGCAAGCTCAACCTGTTGATGGCCGTCGCTGCAAAGGACACGGCATCGGTTACCTCTGCTGCTGCATCGCGGTCCTCCTGCTGCCGGACGTCTTCAGCGAGAGCATCGTTGAGCGCTCTCAGGTGGCATGCAACCTGTGTCTTGAGTCCAGACAGCGTGTCACAGTACCGAGCCAACGACCGTACAGTCTCTCTGTCAGAGAAGTAGTGAGTTCGGAAGAAAGGGTAGTCCTCGCAACTATCATCAGTCGCTGTCGACTCGGTTTCAGTCGGGCTGAGCTCTTCCCGCTCGCTGATGGAGGGCATCGATGGTGGTGGGTAGGTGGGCATCTCAATTTCATGACGCGGAGAGCGCTTGGTAGGCAGGTCAGGCAGCTCTTGTCTCAAGGCGCCTGCGGCAAAGTACTCGTCGTCGAAGCCGAGGGTAGGAGAATCTGGGCGAACCACGGGCTCAGGCAGCGTAAAGGTCCATTGGCTTTTATCCCTAGGCAGCTCGAAGGAGACTTTCTTCTTTTGATGCCTTTTGCGTGGCTCCAACACGAGGCTTGATTTCCTAGAATTGCTGGAAGTGGGCGTTGAGGTGCCACAGTCTGGAGACCATGCACGCGAGGATACTGAGCTCGAAGGCGAGTGTGGATAGGACAGTGAAGATGCAGCCGAGCTAGACCTTGACTGGGTGGCGGCGACTTCTTCGGCGGCTTGCAGAAGGGCTGCTGTGCGCTCATAGTGAGACCGGGCTTGCTGCAGAAGACTCAATCTGTAGGCGGAGGCAGGCGCAAGCGGGCGTGCACACATCTCGAGGGATGTGGCGGCGTAAAAGTTTAGGTAGATCATGTAAGCCGGCTCAACCATGGACTACACGCAAGGGTGGATCAGCATAATTTGCACAAGCTGGGTTGCTGGTGAAAGCACATATGGGCTACTAACAGTAGACTTGAGATTGCTCAAGATCTCGTTGCACCTTGCCGAGCAGGCGCGATACCGTCGCATGAGGTGGTGCTGTTTGATGTCGGCAATGGCCCGCTTCCATTCGGTCGACGTCCTGGGGATGTTGGGCAAGTACAAGGGCGTCTGCTGGGATTGGCGCTTGAGGGCCGACCTCATAGGTGGCTTGGAAAGTTTGAGGACAGGCGTAGCATCGCTCAGGTTGCGTCGATGCGCGCGCGAAGTAGAAGTGTGGCACGCTGCCAAGTCTGCGCTGGTGAGCATGAGTGGGATCAGGCCGTTGGCCATGGCTGCGATATGTTGGTTCCGATTTTTGGTTGCACGGATAACAGTAAGACTGTTGCTGAGGCACAGCTGGATCGAGTCCGTATTCGAGACTGGCAGACGCGACGAAGAGAAAGGACGATGTAGATATCTACGGAAACCGAAGTTGCCAAGGGCGCATCAGGCCGATTCCACTTTTTGGCCGCGCTGCAGTAGTGTCCACAGCTCCGCAAGTCGTGAGACAAAAGAGGCCGGCAATGATGGAATATGAGAGACCGCGTCGGGTTGGTCACTCAAGGGCCAGCCAGTGTGTCGGGTTTGGCTGGTGCTGGACAGGACAAGGTCGAAAGACACAGTCAAAGACTTGGTCCCAAGACACGATCGAAGACAGGGACGGTCTGCGAAGAGCAGGGGCAGGACAAGGCCTTTTGTGCAAGTTGCAGAGGGATGACAATCGGGCGATGGATCTGGGCCTAAGAGCGGAAAAAGTGTAACGAAATGAACAGAAAGGAGCGTGTGCACTTTGCAGATTGCCTCGTTTGGGAGATTGACGGACCAGGGCGCGGGAAACCAAAATGTATGATTAGGCAATTGCAACAATGCCGTTGAGAATTGGGATTGTTGTTGTTGTTGTGATCAAAGCCAACAATGTAAAGACCCTTTTAGAGATGAAGGAACGAAGAGAAAAGAAAAACAGTGGAAGAAAGAAAGCAGAATCGCAAATATGCACGAGAGAAGGAGACAGTCAGGCCCGTAGCGGGCAGAAGCAAATCAAAATGAGGTTTAGTGATTTGCTTTGGGCAAGAGCTGGCAATCCCTCGATGATCCTCGGCGTGGTCTGGTGCTGGTGCTTGGGGGTGGCTCGGGGCTTGCCTTGGGGCTTGCTTGGGGTGCTCGAGCTCTGCCAAATTACTCAACCAGCCCCCAAACCAAAGCCATGCAGCATCCAAGACTCCCCACTTTGGCTCGGTCGTATCCTTTCCCTGTTCCTTTTTTTCTTTCCTTTTCTGCACTTTTTCTTACCATCCTGGGCCTTCTTTCCTTCTTTTCCCCTCTGTTTTGTTCTGCACCCTGCTTTTCCTGCTTTTCTCCTACGCATCTCGTGGGGGGATGGGGACTCTGCAATCGCTTGCATGCTGTGGCTGGGTTGGCACGGGGCCCTTGGGGGCCTTCGCCCCTGCGCCAAAGAACATCGGGAGCCGTGGCTGCAAGGGGCAGCAGTCGCAGCACTCGAGTCACAGCTAGCTCTGCTAGCTCTAGGCCCAGCGAGAGGCTCAGGAACTAGGGCGGAAGCGTGATCCGGGGCACATCCCCACTCGTGCAGGGATGGCGCTACCTGCCAGGCACAGTAGCTCCGTCTCACTTGCGCTTTCCTCAACGTACGCAACCTGGCAGTCTCGCTAGCAGCTGCCACGAGTTGATCCCCTGTCACCGTGCCTGCCTCTTGATTCTCTCGTTCTGAATCCCTAGTACCAGTTTTGCAACAGCAAGACATGCTATGTATATGGCTAGGTACTTGTACGCACAGCGATGTCCGCCCTACAATATAGCCACTACTGTGCACACTATCTCCTTATCACTCCCAGATGCGATATAGTGGCTGTGCTGCACTGGTTTGACTTGCTCACTAGTCGTGACAGCAGACGCCACCCAGTGAACGGCCCCCGTCCTGCCTCGAGCCAGTGGAGATAATCCGCTCAGATCCGTGAGCCCTGGCGCCGTTCCCAAGAAAGTGGCATCTCGCTAGCTGCCAAGCTACCTTTTGTTTGCGCTCGCCCAGCGCATCAGCTCACCCGAGCAGAGAACAAGCAGTCGCCCACAGACCTCAGGGACTGTGCGGCTCATGCCACTTGCTGATTGCTGGGTGCTCGTGCTCGACGTTAGGCTGTTTCGCCATCCTCCTTCTGGGGGTCCCTCCCAGCCTAGCCCCGAAGGAGGATAATCTCGATCGGGGCCAAACCAGGCAGCAGATACGTTTTGGGGTTGCTCTTCATGGCCTTTTCTCTCTTTTTCTGGTTGTTTCTGTTTCATGAAAAACCAGAAACAGATGTCATTGTCCGTCCCTTGCATTTTGACGATCCCCTGCCTTTCTTGCCCCCCTCTCTTCAAAGCTTGAGATTGTTTTTTTCCACGTGCGGACTTGCTGCAAACTGCTATTGCGACATTGCAAGGTGCGAATTTAGTATCAGTCTCACTCACAGAAATCCCCGCCATTCGCACTACCAATCAGAGAAAAGAGAGAAGAAAAGGGAGTTCGTAAGAGTCCCCCTACCGAACAGATATAAATCTCACAAGCACCATGCAATATGATAAATCTTGGGTCCCACGTCACATTGAATTCCGTCATCCAAGATACGTGGCGCCTTCGCTTACACACGTGTAGCCAAGCAAAAAGGCGAGGCAGACATGACTGCAGTATCCATGGAGCTCCATTCGAGATATATTCAACTCCACTTGTTTTGCCCGCAAGCCAGCGCTGTACACGGACCCGGCCCGTAAATTTGAGAGAAAAAAGAGCCATAGATAGATCAAGAAGAAAGGCCAAGCCGGCCCTTTCTGGCAATTTCCGACATAGAAACAAAAAACAAAAAGTCTTCTCCGTCCTCCACCGCCATCCGCGTAGATGAAATGCTGACCATATATCCAGCCCTCCAATCAAGCAAGCCACAATGGGCTTCGGCGTCAGAGGCGAGCACGACCTGAATGATTTGTACTCCAGAACATGTCCGAGATATATATATTATATATATTGCAGGTTCCTATGAATCGAGGCAGCAAAGTTGTAAACGTCGACGTCGATTCAATGTTGCAACCAGGGAAAACTCCGTGTTCATTTTACTTGTTACGGTGCCGAACGTGGTTACTATCAATAGCATCAATAACCTCCGTCCCTCCGTGACGGCCGTTGAACGGCTGTCTCCTTGCGCTTTGCCTGTTCCAAACTTTCTGCTTGCATGATACATTGCTCCATATAAACCACAGCCATGTCACCATATACGTAGACTACCAAATCATCACCGTCACCACATATTTTCACGTTACCGTTACGTTGAGTGCAAGCGACCAGTCACTCGATATGATCGCACTTGGTTCGGTGCCGTGCCTCTTGATATGTGCTTGTCCTTGCTGTAGTCTACACATGCAGCACTTGGTCTTCATCTACGGCCCGGATTCTCGGGTCTCGTGTGCATGGGCAGTATTGGTTGGTATGTATGTGCTTCTTTTTCTACTCAAATCATAAAGATCAGAAACTTGCAGATCTATCGCAATCCCCCTCTCAACCTACATGTTGACTACATACAAATATACGAATCACCCCTGCTTACCTACATACATGCGTACATGTGCGGTCAGCGGATGTCGTCAGCAACAAAAAGAAAAGGGCTCCGACAATCCTTTCTCCTGCTCCTTCTTCTCCTGAAACTTGGATTTCACTCGCTTTAAAAAGACCCAGACCAGTCATTAATTCTTCAAACAAGATGTGGCGTACCAGTACCTGTCCATTTACATACCGACACACACACGCACACACACACACATCCTGAGCCAGAGTCAGTGACATGCATGGGTCCATGTCTGCTTTCATACCAATATAACGGAAGCAAAGCGAGCAACGAGCGTGACAAGGGGCCTGTTTTCAGGTTACCGAGGAAGAAGAAAGGGTAAGGAAAAAAAAATCAAGAAAATCATATATGTATGAAATTGAACCGAGGAGAGGTATGTTGTTTATTATTATCACTGCTATTATATGTATAGTTGTTATCTTTGCTGTTACTGTTATTATAGCTCGTGTTTTCCCTGATTGACTACATATACAATCAGTTTCTTGTTTTGTCCTTGTACCTGGTCTTCGCTTCAAGTTAGTACCCTATTGCTGTTTGAGCGTTGTGATAATAAGGAGATTGTATGCGATACTACATTTGCGTATTCACCTTCGATAAGTCTCAAAATAGTGGTTAAATGAAGACCACTAGGTAGAAGATGGCATCATGATAAGAATCATCGGCATCTCTAATCAACTTCGAACAGGACGGGGAAAAGGTACGGCAAGCGATTGCGACACCATCAATACTCAAACGTCTTAATTCCTGCAATTATGTGACATAAAGAGAAAAAGGAACACCATATATTCAACAGCATTGAAAGTGAAGGGAGAGTGATGAGGGTTGAAAGACCCAGGTTAATCTATTCAGAAACCCCAGAGGCAGACCGGCTGGTGGGCTGGCGGGCTGGTCTCACACGGTGCGCAGATAAATCTCGTGTAACGCCAACTATCAAGACCCTCCGCGCGGTTAAAAGTGAGTAATGCGGGCCACGGTCTTCATCCTGAATCACCTCAGGAAATTCCCATTACCCATAAATGAAATAAATTGATCACAAGCTGCCTTCAACGTTCCCCTTGATGAATCAAACAGCAGGCTACATTCAAAATTGAACAAAATTCTTGCTTCACCGGTTGAACAAGCTGAAGTGGAAAGGTACGAAAAGGTTTATCGGTCATTTCCGCAAGGAAGCCATACCTAGATGCACGTCAATCCCTCTCTTCACTGCCGCAAATTTCTTGAATGTCTTCCTTTCTTCTCTTTTTGTTCTTACGGGCCTCTATGCCTAAAACCAGTAGCTCGGCTTTGGGAATGAAATTCTCGAATTTTGGATTTCAAATTTTTGCTCCCCCCTCCCACGTGTGGTCTATGTATGTCTCCAAATGCCACGAATTTTAGCTCTGTACAATCGAATATGTTAAAGGGCATTGCCTCAATGCAATGCATGTATTTGTAGACCACAGCGGAATGGAGAAATGCCAAGAGCCAGAAGAAACAAAAGAGCAGACTATCTAGGCGCTGGGAATAGTAGTAGTTGGCTCAGCTGTAGTAGTAGCGACGTCTTCACCTCGCACACCATCCACCACACGCAAACCGGAAGCACTCTGCGTTAGGTGGTCAAGACGCTTCATCTGGTCGAGACGGCGGCGAATCTCGTCAACCAGATCCGTAATGGCGATCAAGGTGCCCTCCTTCTCAGGATGAGATTCACTCAAACCCATCTGCTTCAGCCTGAAAAAGAGAGAAGTGGGACTTGTTAGCTTCAACATACTCCTCTTCCGGGGTAATGTCTTTCTCGAGACTTACCTAACTTGACCAGCGATCAACTCTTCCTGGCCGAGAATGACGGCAAAGGGGATCTTGCTGAGCTCCGCAGCCTTGAATTCTGCAACACGTTGTCAGCATTGTTGATCATGCTTCTTTGCGTCCTTTTTGCAACCAAGTTCTGCAAGACTTACGAGCTTGGAGCTTGGGCTTGGCCTTGTGCAGCAGCTCGGTGCTGATGCCAGCCTCCCAGAGCTGGTCACATATTCTCATGCGCTCCTTGAGCAGACCGTCAAAGCCCTTGCCACCAAAGGCCATGACATACACGTCCGTCTTGTTGGGCCGCACCTCGGCAGCCTTTTCGGCCGCCATGCGTGCCTTCGTGATGGAGTATATCCTGTCCACGCCGAATGAGATGCCAACGCATGGGATTTGACCTTTGCCGGAGAACATGCCCACAAGGTTGTCGTATCTGCCACCCGCAGCCACACTGCCAACTCCTACAGTTGGGTCGTCGGAGCGGTCATCGTCTTCGGAGGTTTTACCCTTCTTCTTCTTGTCCTTTGGCTTTGCTGCTTCAGTACCCTCGGCTTTTGGTGCAGAGCCCTCCGTGACGACTGAGGACGTTGTTAGCATTCTTTGCATATTGCATGACCGGTTTTCACACATCATAAACACGTACCTTCGTAGATGATGCCGGTATAGTAGTCAAGTCCTCTTGCAAGACTCAGGTCGAAAGAAACAGCGTCAAGGGTGTCCTTGTAGCACTCGAGGTACTCAAACAACAGACCCATGTCTGCCATGCCTTGACTCATCGACTCGTTGGCTGCCAGAGATGCGTCACTCTGCAGTTTCTCGAGCAAGTCCTTGCCACCCTTGAGCACGACCCATTCCCCGATCTTGTCAGCCACGTCCTCGGCGAGGCCCTTCTCATGGACCATCTCTTTTCTGACATCCGCCCATGGCATTTTGTCGAGCTTGTCACTGTATGCAAAAAAGCAAAGTCAGCTTATAGGTTTTCGAAGGAAAGCTGAAAGAACATCATGACAACACCTACACGGCAGAGGATATGCTTCGGATCTTGTCTTCTGGGACACCGCAGACTTGGAAGATACCGTCCAGGATCTTTCGGTGGTTCATTTTGATAGTATATCTGCCACTCCAGCCCAGCGCCTCAAACACTGAGACAATGACCTTGATAATCTCGGCGTCGGGTATCATGGCGTCGTATGTGCCAGCAATGTCGAAATCGCACTGGTAAAACTCTCGCATGCGACCCTTGGCAACTGCGGGTTGACTGTACGAAATTCCAGAAGTTAGCTCAACTGGTCGCCATCGGTACCTGCTTTCCTCATCGACTCAACGCAATTTCCCTTGCACGTACTCTCTCCGGTAGACTTTTGCAATGTGGTACCGCCGTATTTGCTGCAGGCCATTTTGGGCAACATAACGCGCAAACGGCACAGTCAAATCGTAGCGCAGGGAGCTCAGCTCACCACCCTGGTCGGCCAGGTCGTAAATCAGCTTCGAATCCTCGCCGTATTTACCAGTCAGAATTTCCTTGAGTTCGAAAACGGGGGTGTCGATGGTCACAGCGCCGTGGCGCTCGAAGATGGTCTTGACTAGATTTGGCGGCAGACAAGGGTCAGTATTCCTGGTTCATTCTCAGCTTGCTACTGCTAGGGATATGTACAAAGCTATGGACAGGCTTTGCAAGAAAACGCAACACATACTGGTGTTGAAGATTTGTTCGCGCAACACAATTGCATCGCCGTCCCAGTCGCGTGTGCCCTTGGGCGTCTTGAGATCGACCTTAGAGGGCGCCATCTTGGATTTCTGTGTCTGGCTAGACTTGTGGGACTCGTTTACCAGAGTGGATGCAGTGCGAAGGTGGTTCGTACAGAGCACGATCGGTCTCTGGACAGCGGACAACAGTTGCAATCGCGGGGTCGCAACCGTTGACGTTCGAGTAGTCGCAAATCTGCAGACACGCGCGAAGCCGGCGGTTCGCATACAGCCTTTATTGGTCTGGAGCTGAAATCGATGTGGTCCGACAAGGAAGAGGGACCTGAGCAGGAAAGTTGATAATATTTGTCGGCAGTTGGGAAGTGTGAAGTAAGTGGTGACTCGAAACCAAGCGGCAAAAGGGTACGCGTAGTGTTGGTTGAGCTTCCGTTGCATTTCAAAAAATTGCCCTGCCAGCCTGCGGTCTCTTGGAGGGGTCAAACGTCAGGCTGAAAGTGGGGCCTAGGTTGCACTTGTGGCTTGGAGCAAGTGTACAGATTGATATAGATAAATTCATCAACTCTAACTCCCAATTGATTCATATTGTCGCATTTGTCCGCCAGGAAGGCGCGGAATTGACTGCATACTTGTTTTATAGTAGATAGCGTTAATGTCATTAAGGTGAATTAAAGTGGCTTATGGTAGGCACACAACCCATTAATCTCGTTTGGATTTCTAGCAAAATCGCCAAACTACAACACAGCCATGTATTGCACATCAAAAGACAATATGTAAAATAGTCAGAAGATTGCTCTTAGTCCCGAGAAAACCTTCCCACCCCAACTGTACAAAGCGGCAAACAGCTGAAAGCCTGTTTTGTGTGTTTGTGTGTGTGTGAAATAGTGCATTGCCTGTATTGGCCAATCCAACCCGCATTCCCAGACCATATATCATCTTCAATTCTGTTGGTGCCATTAAAAACGAGGTCCCATATCGAAATAGAACAAACAAAAAATGGCTTAGGCAATGGCCTCCCAAGCACCTCTTTTTGTGAACCGTGATCCCTCAATAGTGTACATACAAGATTGCGAACATAGCCTGCTAACTAAGTGGACCACAGCAGGCATTTGATCCTATACCGAGCCTCTTCTGCAAGAGAGGATCATGTATTAAGAAAGTAATACCTGATAGCAAAGGTTGTGAACAGGTATATGAGCAGGGGGGACAGACCATAGTTGTTATCGCAATCACTGTTAAGAAGACCTGTGTGCGGATGCTCCCGAATCCATTATTAGGCTTTTTGGATGTCTGTATTGTCGCTGCAGATATGCTCAGACATCCCATTCCTGCTCCTCAAGATCGGCGCCATCGTCGCTCAAAGCTGCGAAGGAGGATTGAGTGGGCAAGCTGGGTCGTCCATTGGTGGTGGCAGGCTTGCCCTTGGGAGCCGAGGAGATAGTGGTTTGGGGAGCAGCAGTGGCTTCATTGGCAGAGTCAGAAGTCTCGCTGTTAGCAGCGTCTGCAGTGGACTTCTTGACCTTGCGAGACTTGACAGACACCCACTGGTTGTCTTCTTCGTCCTGCTTCTGCAGCATTGCCATCTGCTCCTCCTCAGAGTAAGGAACTTCCGCAGCCCAGTCAGTCTTGTTGCCCTTCTGCTTGCCGTTCACGGGAGCAACCGAGGCAGCTGTCTGGGGCTTGGAAGGTCCATCGAATGTGTCGAGAGGCTGAACAAAAACAGGAGCATCCTTCTGGGCCGAGGTTCCGTTGCTAGTGTTGCTTGCCCAGGCATTGGCTCTCTGGGCAGCCTCAAAAGCGACACCATCCTTGGCAGCTCTGCCTTCGGCCTCGCGAGCAGCCCGGCGCTGCTTGTTCTCCAGAACCTTGCGGTCCTTCTCTTCTTCTTCACGTGCCGCCTTCTCCTGTTCCCTCTTCTTGCGGTTCTGTCGTTGCTTTTTGGTCTCGACGGGCTCTGAGGCCTTGACCTGCTTGGGCGCCTTGGTCTGCTTTTCTTCTGTACCAGTCAACCGAAGGACAGAAGGGCCGGCCTGCTGTGGCTCCAGCATGTCCGAAACACCAGTGGCATCGGCTGCGCCAAGAGCTGGGGATGCGGCAGAGGACTGATCGTCATCGGCATCGATGCCAGCAGTAGAAGAAGCCGCAGACTCCTTGGCGGCCTCGTTATCATCACCAATTGCCCTGGCCTTGGACTGCTTGACAGACTTCTGCTTCTGCTTAGCGGGTCCCTGTTTCTGCTCAAATTTGCTCTCCTTGTTGCGGGCCATTTGTTGAGCAAAGGCGCGGTTGTCGACATCAGCGTCCGAATCGCGAGCATTGGACTTGGCTGGCGCGGCAGCCGAGGCATAGCTCTTGGGTTGGGTCTGCTTGGCTTCGGTGGCGAAGCTCTCCAACCGTTGTCGCTTGGCCTTGTTATCTTTCTTGGGTTGGCTGACCTGTTTCTCTTGGCCGCGGGTCCGCTGTGATGCCTGCTTTGAGGTCTTGCGCTTCTTTTCCTGGATGTAGCGCTGGGCGTTGTATGCAACAAGAGCGAAGATGATGGCCCAGCCCACCACCGTCTTGTTGCTCAGGCTCGAAATTTGGTTGCCCATTGTGGATGGCGACGAAGGATGAGACGCGGGTCAGAGGATGGCTTGTGGCGTGTGTATAGAGGAGTGCCTCAAGTTGGGCTTGGTCGTCGAGCTCTTGTGTGTGCGAGTGTGGCAAGCAAGACAAGAGCAACCGGTGTCGAGGTCGAACCGGGTGACGACACCTTTGTCTTTGGGTGTGGCTACTGCGAGGAGTGCGTGTCTACAAGCGGCGTTAATGGCTTGTCTGGAGATGAGAAAGAGATGCTTAGTGAGCTGTCAAGGTAATGGAGAGAAGGGAATTGGTTGGGGTTGGAAACACGAAGTTGGCCAAGTGGTCTAGTTGGAGTTGGGGAACAAAAGTGACGGGCTGCTTAGCTGGTCTCGATTTGATTTCCAGCTGACTTAGACAGGGGCACTAACCTCGGGGGGGGGGGTCGCGTCTGGCCACAGCAAGCCTGACTGCTTTGCTTGCTGGAAGAGGGTCGAGGTGGAGATGTGTAGCTCAATCGAAGACTACAGTGTGATGAGAAGGTGGCGCACGCTTGAGTCAGAGACGTGATGTGCAGCACTGAGCAGGTGCAGTGTGGTGTTGTGGGCAGACGGAGAGATGGACAGATGGACAGACGGATAGACGGCGAGGTTGTGAAAGGTGGCTTCAAGCAGCTCTGGCAGTTGCCCATTTGGTTTCGGTGGGGATTCCGGGGCCCAGAGCAGCCAACTGGTAGCAAGCTGGCAAGCAAGCAGCAGGCAAGTAGAGGACAGCCCAGGCCAGCCCAGGCCACGCTAAGGTCTGCTGCTGAACAGCCTGAATAGCCTGGACCCCTGCATTCTCAACCTTTCGAGCTGGCCCAGCGCTGGAATTGGAATGGTTTGTGATGTTTGTTTTCTTCTCTCTTTCTCTCTGCGTTTTTTTATTATTTTTATTCTTGTCTTACTTTGCTAATCGATTCTTGACGAACATGTTCTATGCATTTAATCTGCGGTCCAATCAAGAGGCTAATCAATGCTTCAGACCAAGACCAGAATCATGGAGTCCTCAAAAGTACAGCCGCTGTGAATCGAACACTATCAGGTACTAGCAGCACAAGTACACTCTGATTTGAGTAGATGGCGAAGCCTAAAAAATGCTGGGACTGAGAGCAACATGTGGAACTCGGAGCATCAAATGCACGCAAGTGCTTCGGCTATCAGGCCCACCTTCTGGATGCCTTTCTCCAATGTTATCTGGCTTTTTACCAAGCAAGCAGACAAGTCAGCCATTCCAACAGTCATTCGGTATTGTACTGTACGAATGCGCCTCTCAGCAGAAAGAAAAGTATCCACGCGACTGTCTCGAGCCAGCTAGCCGTTACAGTGATGTTAAGCTTGTGTACATAGTCATGGGCACGTTATCAGCAGTCTATCAAAACTGGGCCTCGGTGGTCGCGCCTTGCTGGCACTGGATAATTTGACAGCAGGACCGAGGTAACGGCGCAGGCGGTGCCTTCCTTTCCTCGATACTGCTCTTGTTGGACACGAAACAGAGTCTGTGCAACCGTTGAATGCAACTTGTACTTGATCGAGAATTTTGAAGTACTACTTGGATCTTCTGTCAAACAAGTCAACTAGGTAATGACGCAGTCCAATCTAACTCCATGCAATCTTTACATGCCGCTGCATCGAGGCTGATCTGTTCATGCACAGTTGACTGCAGTATAGAGGTCTGCAGGTGCGACTTATTTTACTTGCGGCCTAACACACCTACTTGACAGTATTGTGATTTCGAGTCATACATATAGTATCAATTTGATCTATCTACTGGACTCGGAATCAAGAGACGTCAAGTCATTTACCCATAGATTGAGATACTCGTTAAGCAAGATGGCTCCCAAGAATCGAATCATCATCGACACTGATCCAGGTGCGTTGTCTTGTCGAGACTGATATCCTGGCAAGGTCACCCACTAACAAGGTCCCAAAGGCGTTGATGATATTATCGCGCTGCTGCTTGCCTTGACAGCACGTCCGGACGAGCTCGACGTAGCCATGATCTCGGTGACCTATGGCAACGTACCTCTACAAAGGTGAGCACGTCGCACTTCAGTTGCCGCTGAACCTGCCAGATGAAACACCAATATGGCGCATAATCGGGAAGGACGGCAGCGGCATATCGGCCCTCCCCAAGAACCCAAACCGCACTCAGCTTTGGTTGTGTTCGATGGCCACTAACATCGTTCAGCTGTCTGAGGAACGTTGTGGCAATGTTTCATGTGCTCGAGAAGGAGAACGCCTGGCGTAAGGAGGTGGGCAAGCCCGAGGGATTCCCTGCGTTGAAGCATTCCAAGCCTATTGTGGCTGTTGGTGCCGAGCATCCTTTGCAGGACGAGATATTGCAGGCGGACTACTTCCACGGTGCTGACGGCTTGCACGGCGTACACGAGGCTGTGAGTCCTGAGGTCCAGCTCTATCTGTAACTTCATCAGCGAACTGAAAATGCGTAACAGCACCCAGATCTCTCGCCGGCCGATACATGGAAGTCTTTGTTTGATCAAGACGGTACAAGCGGAACCTCAGAGCTTGCCGAACCGCCATCCTATTCGTCCTACTTCACGCCGTCTAAACTGCCGGCACACAAGGAAATTCTACGCATCTTGAAGGAGAGTCCCGAAGATACTGTCACCATTGTTGCAGTCGGCCCGCTCACCAACGTGGCTATAGCGGCAGCCGAGGACCCTGAAGCCTTCCTTCGGGTGAAGGAGCTGGTGGTCATGGGCGGCGCCGTCCACCTCCCGGGCAATATCACACCGACCGCAGAGTTCAACTGCTATGCCGACACGATTGCCGCCGCACGGGTATATTCGCTCACCTCGCCCAAGCCCTCTTCCACCATGCCTTTGGCCACCGAAGGAAAGACCTCTCTTGCCCCGTACCCAAGCAAGCTTTCCAAGCAGCTTACACTGAGCCTTTTCCCTCTTGATATTACCACGCTGCATGTGCTTGGCAAGCAGTACTTTGCTGCTCAGATTCAGCCCCAGATCGACGCCGGCAGCCCTCTTGCCCGCTGGATGGGCACCTTTATGTTTGGTGCCTATAACACGATTGCCAATATCGTCGACGACCACGTGAACCCAGGCTTCGACCTCAACGACCCGCTGTGTGTCTGGTATATGCTTACTCGCGACGATCCTCTTTGGAAGGCGGTACCGCAGCCCGAAGACATTCGAATCGAGACCGCAGGTCACTGGGCACTAGGCATGCACGTTATCGACCGTCGCAACATCAAGAAGCCCGAGGCTACGGAGAGGGGCGTCATCAAGACCAACCCAGAAGATCCAATGGAAGCCGTTGAGTTCGATGAAGGCCTGGGCGACCATTTGTCGTGGATGGACCCCACCAAAGGCAACCGGATCAACCGCATTATTGGGTCGCCTGGAGAGGAGTACTTCTCTGAAGTTTTGATGCAACGCCTATTTGAATAGGCTGCAAGGCACGTACAGGGAGTGTAGGGTTTCTGCCTGCCATTTTTGACAGCTTTTGGTCTCTTTTGTTTCTGATTTCTAAGTCAAATATGAATTTTGTACCTGGCATCTGGTATTTGTACAGTATTAGCATCTAGTCGGCCAAATTGCAAATTAAGAGGCAAGGTTAGACATTGTAGCATACCGACGCCACCATGAAAAATAGGCAAATCTCCAAGTCGGATCCCCTTGCGCCAGACCCTCCGAACGCCCCAGCGAGATGCATCATCAATTCACATAAAAGTCCTCGTCAGTCCCTTTATGCCAAAGCGTACATAATGCTCTCCCTTTTTCACCGCCTTGAACCTCCAGAAACTGCTCTCAAAAGGGCACGGCGTGCATGTCTCTCTCTTGGATGGGCGCTGACACTGCTACTGCTGCTGCTGGTTGCTATTCACAGTAAGACGCCATCAAGCTCGATGGATATGGCAGTGTGCACGGCCCATGGGGTATCTTGTGGTGTCCGGTTTAGCTGCCACACGGCTACCTGGCACCCCTCCTCTCCTTTCCAAAGCCCGCACACCCTTTCCACAAATCGAGAATGGTCGATTTTGATTTCTCTCTTTATCAAGAGTGCTTTACACCGCCAATAGGTGCACCTTTCACTTGAGTCCAGTCGATGCTGTCGTCGAGGGCCTCGTCGACCAGACCGACCAGACAGACGTTGTCGCCGCGGACAATGAAGAGGCCCAGTGGAGCCTCTTGGCTGGGCTCTGCGTCTTCGGGCTCGCGGATGACGCGTTCAACCGCGTTTTGGAGGACCTATTTTGGTTTGGGTGAGCAAGGGTGAGGGTGGGTGGTGGTGGATGTGTTATTTGTGGAGGAAGAACAGGAGCTGTGAGATTTGGATGGAAAAAACGACATAGCGTGCGAAGTAGATGCGTGATTGATCAAGAGGGCAATCAGAGCCTTGCGCGAAGGGAGTGGGAAAGAGAGCTAGCGTACGAGGTTGGTCTGGTTGTCGGCACTGAAGAGGGTGCCGACGAGGGTGCGGCCGTCGGCGGTCATAACGCAGACCTTTTCTATCAGCGGAGGAGCAATTAGCATGTAGTCCTGTAAAGACAACTGTATGTTAAGAGATGGAGACTTACTTTCAAGGTAATTGTTAAGTGACATGGTGGCGGATATATCGCTGCACAGCTGGTAGTCGAGGTGAGATGGAAAGCGGAAACTCGACTTGAGATGGGACACAAAAGACGTCGACCACCACTAAGTTCAACGCTGAAAGGCAAGGTGAAGATGAGGATGAAAATAGAACAGACAATATAAAGCACTAAATCCAACGAGTCAGACTAGGATGCAGTTGTTGTTCGCTTTGTGCAAGCTGGTGAATGTGAGGGGATGGGATGTTCTGGGGAAATTTTGGTTGGCCTCAGTAACGCCGATGAATTGAGTTGAAAGGTGAGGTGCCAGATGCCTGAGTGCTTAGCTGCAGCCTGCAATTCACATTTCAAATGGCTGAGGTGTGTAGTTACTCACTAAAGACACCCCTGCAGCCAGTGAGCAACCTACTGTGGGCCGAGCTATAGTGGGGCTGGCTCCCTGCAATGCTGCTCACTGGAGCCTGTGATGGGTTTTTGTTTGTGACGGGCTTGCCCTAGGAACAGCATTCCATCCCTTTCCGACTCATCTCAGATTGACATCTGCACTTGTAAGGGTTGTTCTACCGTGATATCAACTAACAGGATAAGATCATTTGTAAAAGAGCTCCTTGGTAAGATCTTGCATGCTTGATTCTTGACTGACTATCGAAAATCAGACTGACATTTCTGAAAATGAGACCAGTGAAGACCAAGCAACCAACCAGCACATACAGAACAAAGCCCAAGATGCGCGTTTCCAACAGATTGCTACAGCAGTGTAGGATCACGCTCTTCACAAGGAAGCATTGCGGTCTCTGCATCTCAGCCCGTTCAGTCCTCTCAGATGTTTGGGACATAAGGCCGTTTGAGTTTAAGGAAGTTGACATTGTCAAACCAGAGAGCCAGGAGTGGAAAGATCTCTATGACTTTGATGTGCCAGTGGTATGCTGCAGATGTTTGAATTTTGTCCTTCGTGTCTCTTGGTTTCTCTTGGTTTCTGAGCTTTTCAGTCACATATGGACCTCCATCTAACAATTTCTTGTAGATACATATCAGCAAAGCTGATAAACCAGCTGAAGAGCCCAAGCTTGCTTCTCAGGCCCTGAAGCTAATGCACCGCTTCACCGTCGAGCAGATCACAGCCAAGATGGACGAGGCTGAACAGAGCTAAATACAAGAAAAGCCCAGAGATTCTCTGCGATCATGTCCTACTGCCTAATATGTCTTGCCCTTTTCTGGCCCCGCGCTGCCCAAAGCTGTCGCCATTGACTGTTTCATGATAAATTCGAGTGTTGTGAAATCGGTGGCGACATTAATCATATCAAATCCTTGCTTGCCGTATCTACGGAGTGACAACCAGATCAGCCAACTGGTGGCCAAGACAATTTGTGGTTTTCGATCAGAAGGAAAAGACTCACGCAGCTGCGTCCTCACCACTTGTGGCGTACACACCACACTTTTTACCAGCGTTCTTGCAGGCCTTGAGGACCCTGGCAATGGCATCCTTGAGCTCAGGTTGGAAGGCACCGTCGATGATGGGATATCCGATGTTGTTACCGAGGTCCCACGGTCCAACAAACAGCACATCGACAAGCGGTGCAATCTCCTCAACAGCCTCCAAAGCCTCTTTAGTCTCGATCTGGACCATGGTCAGAATAGCATCGTTGGCCTGCTGGAGGTACTCGGTGAACGTCGGTAACGGCGAGAAATTTTGCATCGCAATGGGCGATCCAAAGCCCCGTCGTCCTTGTGGAGGGAACTTGGCGGCAGCAACAACCTGTTTCACCTCCTCTGGGGTCCTGATGAGAGGTACCAATATCTGAAAACCTTCGTCAGCTATACGCTCGGCATGTCTATCAACCCGCCCCGCCCTCCCACCCACGGGTTGTGGGATTACTCTCTCACCCCGTGTGCACCAGCATCCAGCGCTCCTAAAGACAATCCAAAGAATCAGCTTGACTTCTCTTCATGGAAAACCAACAAGCACACAGAATAATTCTGCCGTCACTCACGCTTAATCATCCATCCTTGTGTGTCGGGGATCCGAACCAAGGGCGACACGCCACTGGCCGCAATCGCTGGAATTGCCTCGTGCATTGCAGCATCGTCAATGTTGCCGTGCTCGCAGTCGACCATGATCCAATCCGGGTTTGCCCTGGACAGCGCCCGCGAGACATTTGCGCCGGGAAACATTTGCCAGATGCCGTAGCTGGGTCCCTTGTTCTCGACAAACGCCGTCCGCAGGCGATTGGCCTTTTGCATTCCTGTAGTGGCTGCCATTTTGGAGAAGGAGAAAAGTCTTGCACGAGACTGCGTGGACAGACCCGGAATCGACTCAAAAGATCTCAATGTGACGGTAGCCGCAGTGGTAGGGACTCTAGGGCGATGAGAACAAGCAAGGGTCGTCAATCGGAGAGGCAGACACAATGACGGCGATGGTCTCATTCTCGATAACAGGGAAGCCCGAAAAGAAAACCAGAATTTCTAATTACAAACGGTCACGCCAAACCTCGTGTCCGCCTTTTTTTTTTTTTTCAACAGCTCCGAGCTGCAGCGACTTAGGGGCGGCAAACAAACAACAATCATGGCGGAAGCTTCTCTGGAGTATGGCAATTGCTGGGCAAAGTGCATAGTAGCGGGGTTACTTCACTTCCGACTGCGGGGTCCGCAGGCCGAAGACGCGGCAGTGGACACGGGGACTCGCTTTGATGATGCGCCGTATTTTGTCGCTCCGCGCCAAGCAGGGCGAGATGCGAGATTTTCGGCTTCGTGGACTCGGATTGAGTTGACCCGGGCCGTTCTCTTAGTTTTGCAAGTTGTGAGCCGTCTTGAGCAGTTCTGGTTCGACATAAGAACACCTCGTTCTTGTGGAGCCCAAGACACAGCTCTTTGATACTTGAAAGGCCCTCGACAACTGACCAATGCATTACCTGATGTACACCGAATACCGAGGCATGTCAAGAACACGGAGGCGCGCCCTTCGAGCACGCCATGATTGCTTGGGCTCTATTGAAGATGCTTCCAGACGTCACAGTCAAGAGTTGACAAGCTTGTGTGGCCCAACGCGGCTGAGCACATAGCCAAACTTCGACCGCTGGCATGGAACGAGAAATGACAGATCCGATGCTCCCGGCACTCAGGCACTTTGCTGACTGTGGAATTCGGTCTTGGCTCCGGGATTGAATGGCCAACATCTTGACTCGACGCCGCCTGCCTCAATGAGGCACCTCCGCAAGGGTGACTGTCCTCCGTCCATAGACATCACGGCGGCGAGTCAATGACCCACCGCAAGTTTGGACATGATGCGGTCGGAGTAGACGATTTGGTATGTTGGATTTCTCCTTTGTCCTACTGATCGGAAAGGCATCTTCTGGACTACATAAACCACTGCGTGCATTGGTTGTCACTGCTGAATCTGATTTCTTGAATCGTCAGAGACGTTCATGACCTCGTCGAATAATCCAGCTGGATTTCCTTTCAATATCGGCCTTGGAGCCACTGATTCAATCCTCACGGCCTCAAGCGCTATTTGTTTCTATTAGACAGACAGGCGCCATGGCCTTCAAAACCTTGAGGCTGCTCAAGTCCCAGCCTCTATACATTAGGGCAAGTCTGACGACTTCGTTTGTTGCTATGTTGTTTGGGTGAGTTAGTTGGTTCCTCTCTGGATTATGATCCATTATTTGACGTAGACTGATACCTGGCACAGTCTTGACACCGGAACCATTGGCTCAGTGACCGATATGGCTTCGTTCCAGGTGACCATGGGCTCCATCACCTCCACAGTCCGCGGCATCATCGTCTCGTCCATCCTCCTGACTGGCGCCATCGCAGCCCTGGCAGCTGGCATCTTGGCCGATAAATACGGGCGAAAACACCTGATTATCAGCGGCGCCATCATCTACGGCATCGGCGCCTCCATCGAATGCGCCTCGATTGCACTGGGCATGTTCATTGCGGGTCGTCTAGTCAAGGGTACAGGACAGGGTCTTTTCCTCTCCACGATCTACGTCCAAGTTTCCGAGATCTCGCCAGCCTCAACCCGCGGTATCATGACTTCACTTCCGCAATTCCTCATCGTCTGCGGCCTTGTAACGGGCTTCTTCATGACCTACGGCACCGCCAGCCTCGAAAACTCCGCATCCTGGCGTCTGCCGTTGGGCATTGCTTCTTTCCTCGCCTTCGCCTTCGCAGCAGTGAACACGATCACTCCGCCGTCTCCACGCTGGTTACTCGCCAAAGGCGAAACAGAGCAAGCGCGCGTTGTCATCGCAACACTTGGCCTTGACAAAGCAGAACAGCACGAGATGCTCGCAAGCTCTGCCGCGGCGCTCGAGCACTCACCCAACGAAACAGTCTGGGAATCGCTCAAGCAAACTTTCCGCGACTTTGGCGATGCCTTTTCCGCGCCCTTCCGCGGTCGGACGGCTCTAGGATGCTTTATAATGGCCTTTCAGCAATTCTGCGGCATTGATGGTGTGTTATACTACGCACCGATCCTGTTTCGTCAGGCGGGGCTCAGCGGCGACAGGGCAAATTTCCTCGCATCAGGTGTTTCGTCGCTCGTAATTCTGGCGACAACGGTGGTGGGCGCGTTGTGGGCGGACAAATGGGGCCGGAGGACGTCATCTATACTTGGCGGCACGCTGATTACCGGGCTAATGTTGCTCATGGGCACCATGTATGCGGCGGATCTCGTGCATCCGAATCATGGCGTGGGCCGGTGGGTGGTGGTTGTGTCGATTTACTTGTTTGCGATTGTGTTTAATGGCACATGGGCGTTGGCGTTTCGGACATTTTTGGTCGAGAGTTTGCCGCGCAGGACGAGGAGTAGTGCTTCGTCGTTGGGGCAGTGCTCGAATTGGGTAAGTCCTTCTTGGGGAATTTCGTCCCTTTGATGATTTCCGGGCTTGCCCTTGGCCCCTTGTCTCCTTCTCAACTTGCTCACTTACTCGTTGAGTCTCCTGTGTCGTTGTTATTTGGCTGACTTGCTGATTTATACAGATCGCAAATTACATCGTGGCCCTCACAACACCCGTCTTCATCGACCGGACCACCTTTGGAGCGTATTATTTCTTCGCCATCTCGGCATTGCTCTGCACGGTGGTTTGTGTCTTGTTCATGTACGAGACCAAGGGTCACACGCTTGAGGTGATTGAGCAGCGGTACATGGATGGCTCAACCAAGACCACGGGGCGGTGGGCGGTGGAAAAGCTCAAAATGAAGCCTGTTACGAACATACATCAGGACACTGTCTAGCTGGGTATTTCGTATATGTGTGCGTCTGTTATCGAATAGACTAAATGATACAATTGGTGAGAAGTCTTTCCAGGCGCTTGTTCCTCTATCAGACGAAATCGGTCTTATCGTTTGGTTTCATTGCCGGCTCTGGTATCGTTTTGGGAGCGTACTTGTGTTATCTCTTCGGAGCCCTGGTGTGGGAAACAGTGATGTGGGAAACCACAGGATACAATGCTGAGGACACCATAAATGGAGGTTGTCCCGTACCACCCATATAAGTATTAGGAAGACACAATACGACTCTGTTCAGATTTGTATGATCAGATTCGATCTACCTTACATCTTTTTGGGATATTTGAACCGAATCATTCTTCACTGTAATAGCATTCCAAAGCTCCAAGTATAGTCAACTAAGGAGGATTCAAGCACGAAGAAGTCACAATGTCGCTTTTACAATGAAGAACCCCAGAAATTTCAAATAATTGTGGCAGTATGCTGTACAAGATTTCCAATCTGCTTGTCAGTGTCACTGCTGACATTTCTGATCTCCAAATGCATCATGTTCTATATAATCTTTGAGAACCATGTTTCTAAAAGTTGGTCTAGGGTAACTCACATTTCCCAACCCTAACCCGCTCTGTTTCTCCCTTACCCCGCGCTTTCCACTGATCACTAGCAGGGATCCCCGTGTAGATCCCTGCACATTACCCCACGTCAGAGCCAGGGGCAGCTTTCGAAGAGCTAGAATCTTCTGGCGGCTCTCATCTCCACCGGCACCGCCGACGTCAAACCTGCCCGTGAAAAAGTACATCTGGCCGTTTGTTTTGATCCCAATCAGTCCGCTTTCGCCAGAACGCCTCAACGTGCCCTGAAGATCTCTTCCTCTACATCGTCTCGAAACTCCATAGCTCTACAATACCGTCAAGATGGCCCAGAAGTGCGTCCATCGCGGTTGCGAAAAGACCTTTACCGACGAGAACGAGGTGTGCCGCTACCATCCAGGCCCGCCCGTTTTCCACGAAGGTCAAAAAGGTGAGCAGACCCTTTCGTGATGAGGTGGTTGTGGCCACGCGCTACATGGGAGCAAGGGAATGGCAACATACCAAGCAAATGGCAAGAAACTGATTCAATTGTCCTTACAGGATGGAAGTGCTGCAAGCCCCGCGTCCTGACCTTTGACGAGTTTCTCGAGATCGAGCCCTGCACAGAGGGCAAGCACAGCACCACCGATCTGCCTCCAGCCGTCGAGAAGAAGGAGGTCCCCGCCGAGTCCGCGGCCCAGCGCACGCAATCCGTGAGCGACAACAGCCAAAGCCAAGGGCCAGCCATGCCCCGCGCCCCTATCAACCCAGCCTCGGCCTCGTCGACGCCCCCACCGCCTCCACCGCCCGAGTCCGATGACGACGACGACACACTCGAGATCCCTGACGGCCGCATATGTAGAAGGCGTGCATGCGGTGCCAGCTACACCAAGGGTGCTGCTGGAGGGCGGAGCGATCAAGAGAACTGTGTGCACCACCCCGGCGTGCCCATCTTCCACGAGGGCAGCAAGGGTTACACTTGCTGCAAGCGGCGCGTACTTGACTTCGACGACTTCATGAAGATTGGCGGCTGCAAGACCAAGCCACGGCACATGTTTGTTGGCAGTGGTAAGAAGGAAAAGGCCAGCGCTAGCGGCGCCGAAGAGCTGTTGGAGGCTGTGCGGTAAGTGGTTTGATGCTTACTATGTGCACGACGAGAGTCAGAAGAGCCAGTGAAGAACATGGCTGATCTAAGTGTGGTGATTCTAGAACCGACTTTTACCAAACACCAACCAGCGTCATCGCATCATTCTTCCTCAAGAAGATAAACAAGGAAACAGCAAAGGTCATATTCACCGAGTCTTCAATCCAGCTGGATCTCCCGACCACAGACAGCCCGCCCAAGCGGTACCGAGCCGAAGTACCTCTCTTTGGCAAAATTGATACTGCCAAGACAACACACAAGATTCTAGGAACAAAACTCGAAGTCACCTTGGTCAAGAATGAAGTGAGCTCCTGGCCAGTTCTGCGGGCGGACGACCAACTCACAGGCGAGATACTGCAAGTTGGCCGGGCCGGAAGAGCCGTGCAGTAGGAAGTTGGAACTGCAAATCCGAAGCATATGATTTCGTCTTCGAGAAGCAAGTACAAGATGAGGCATGCAAAGATGATTGTGTTACAAAAAGAAAGACGGAGAAGTTTATCTGAGGCCTTCACCCCAGAAGACTGCCACTGCTCGTACCTCGTGCCGTGCCATAATAAAGCTTCGCGCAGCTCCAGACTTGTTCCAGATTTTTTTTTTATTCCTGGAAGCGAACTTTCTGGAGAAGATGATCTACTCAGGAACGGCATTCATTATGTTTCTACTTGGCTTCGTGGGGTTCTTAAACGAGGCTGGCTGAGTCGGCAGCAACACACTACAACATCCAAAACATGGGTTGCCAGAAGTCACAGGTATTCGACTATCATTGGCAAAACGAATTGGACTGTCGTTCGCTGGAGAAGCTCAGTGTGATCTCGGAGCAGACTACATCCATCCAATGTCTAATGATACCTGATTGGCCACCTTGATTTGCGGTATCAAGCTCCACAATCATGGGCTCAAAAGTGTGTCTGCATACTCACACAAACAGCATCAACAGGACAAGATGATCATCGCACCGCATCCGAATGTGCTGTTGCAAATTATAGAGTAGTCATTTGGCAGACCATGTCGATATCTAAAGAGTATCCACATTGAAGCTCTGAGTCAGTGACCCTTTCTATACTTCAAATATATGGAACAATCGGTCCTCTGCACAGCCTCGATAATGAGACAGCAACTTGACGCACCTTAATGGCTTCTTGCTTTGCAAAATTCAGAAAGGGGTAAGAAATGGTAATTATTTTCCCGCGAACAGTGACATCTCTCTTATCTCGAAATATTGAAAATGCCATTTACAAATGCCATCTACCTCGATATCCTCTTTCACTCGCCATGAAATTTCTTGTCTGCTGCAACCACATCGTTTTCTACAGACCCGAGCCATAGCCCAAAGTAAAGCGCAAACTCCAAGCCAAGATCGGGCTTCTAACGTCCGGAAATGAACGCAAAACATCGAGAAAGATTTATCCAACCGTTTTCTCTGAGTCCCCGTCTTTCCTCGGGTCTCCCAAGCCCTCTAAGCCTCAAACTCGTAAGCCAAGACGACCAGATCACGGCGCCCAGCCCGGGGATCCGCATATCGGGCAGCTAACTCTACCAGCATACGTGTCAACCAAAACGTATAGCCAAGTCCAAACTACCCAGCCTATGCTACGTGTCTGTGTAAAGTGTAAAAACCCACCCTGCCAAGTGCGTCCAGCGCCATGATCTACGGCGGTGATACATCACTGGTGCTTTACTTTGCCTCTGTGCAGGAGTCAGGGAAATATTGATAAGAAGGAGAAAGCAAGTCATACATTCATTCATTCATCTGGTCGTCCGGACATAGACATTTCCTTACTGACATCTTTGACCTTGAGTACTGCCTAGAACCCCAATTCGGTAACTAGGCACGTACACGTCAGTCACTTTTTCAGTCAGTTTTGCCCCAAAACCATGGCTTTACCTAGTAGCATACAGCATCCATTTCGCCCTGCGCAATTTGTTCCGCTCTGGTTCACCCATCCGCCTAGTGGCCTACTCTGCAGAAACGATCATACCCCCATAGACTGGTTGAGTGCTGTTGAGTTGGTCAGAGCTTTTCTGCTCGAGTCACATCCAATTTCCAACATGTGCGAGTAGGTTAGGTGCAGGTATGGGCAATGTCGACTCCAGACTTTATGGAGGTGTCGACTCCAGAATATCTGGGTTGTTCGATACATCGGTCAGAGAACATGTCCTGTTTAATCGGAGAGTTCAGTTCTCACCATATTAACATATACCACGCTTCCCTCGCAAATCAATTTTTAATTGTGGCTCTGCAATACATTCGAGATATGTGCACCTTATTCTGCAATTATCAACTTTCCACTGAGCTACCTACATGTAGAGACTCCTTCTTACCTATCTTCGTCCCATTTAATTTTCTCTTACTACAACATAGTCAAAAACACTCGTCAATGAAGCCAATCTGCAATGATATAGTACAAGTCATATCTCATGACATAGTACATTCTTCTACGATATGCAGTATTCAGTACTCACTCACTCAGCTGCATTGCTTGGCATGTGATCGTGGGTGGGGCCCAACATGGAAACATTGAACTATAACTGACTTCACTGATGGGTCAAACGCCTCATTGCACGCCCTGACTTACTCGAGATATTAATTACCCGAGGAGAGAAACCCCACGGGGATAAGAAGAACAAAGTAGAATAAATGGCAAGCTCACCTGCTTCCTTGGCACATTACCCAAGTTTCCCAACTTCTGCTTGGCTGGGCAGGGGTCCCTGAATCTACTAATGTCAGGGACGTTAAACCTTATCAAGAGAGTAATCGTAATCATTCGGTATTTGCATGGCAGTATCTGTTAAAGCATGTTCCTGTATGATGTGTGCTTCAGAGAAATGACATCTTTACGGAGCAGTGAGTGGGTCATCTTCTTTGCGAGCGGCCAGCTTGGCATGCATGTGTTTTAAAGCAAAGAAGTACCTGAAGTGCCGAGATACTAAGAAATGCTAACGAGAGCTGTGGAGACGTGCAATATAGGGATGGATGTTACAGGTTCTGGTTTGTTCAAGATTATGCCACATGAGGGGAGTTCGTCAAAAGTCATCATTGAAGGTTCTCTAGGAATGTTGTGGCTGCTATTTTGACAATGCAGAAAAGGAATGCTGGGTTTTGCTCATTATCCAAATCAAGTCCAGCCATCATCCACCGTTCAGCAAATAAGTATACAGGTAAATAGTAACTTGGTGCAAAAGAAATAACCAGCTTATGCAAACGCCAATCCAGTCACAGAAGAAAATACGAGTCGTGTCTCATCACATTACGCCCGCTTCTAGGACGCCTCCTTCTCGTTAAATTCCATGGCCTGCGATGTCGTAGGTGATGATGTACGATTCTCGTGGGCCTCAGTCTTGGCAAATAGCTTGCCTTGGCTCGCAGGCGGGGATAGGATCGCCACGCCCGCGTTGGCAAGAGTGGTACTGTTTTGCTGACATGGTATGAGGATGGGCTCGTTCTCGTTGCGCGTACTCTGTTGCACACAAGTTGTGGGTGCGAGCAGTTGCCGTTGCGAGCTTGCCGATTGGTGTATCGAGGGCATTGACAGACCGTCTGTCCTTCCTCTTGGTGATCGTAACATCGGAGTCTGCTCCCAAGTGATGCCGCCGGATTGGCCCCGAATGGCAGCTCGTATTTCTGAAGCAATTGTGGGTGAGATTCTAATGATCACATCCCCATCCTCAGTACACCCTATGATTTTTGCATTGTAGCTGTCAGATCCATCCATGCCAGTTATGGGCGGAGAAGTGCCACGAGGAGGTGAGCCATCTCCGTCCGTGCTTGTGCAGCGAGTGGTGGGCCTATTCAATCATAGGTCAGCAACATGGACACACTCTCACACACTGATCTTGGGATCACTTACGCTTCGCTAACTGCGCGACTGCGAGACCGGCTCATGGACCGGAGACTGCGGTTTCGACTGATCAGATTCTCACCAACGATCCGCGCCTTGCGTCGGAACTTCCCTTGCCAGTAATGGCCAACACCTGCGACAACCAACACGGGTGTACCAAGCGCCAGTGCCCATGGCGGATTGCGTCTGCCCTTGATCATGTGCCGTACATGGAGGCAAACGCCGAAGATGGCCACGACGGCGCCCACTTGCAGAACCGTCCAAGTAGACCAGTAGAGACTAGCCAGAGGCTCTTGGCTGCAAAATTGGAGGGCGAGCAGGACGAAGACCTCCATGACCGCGATGGCAAGGCTGATGAGGGCAGAAGCCACGGTGCGGTAAAAGCACGTGTTGAGCATTCTTTGGCGCGTGCTGTCGCCCTCTTTCATGTGCTCCACTCGCTCCATGATCCTACCAAAATGCCACGAAGCGCCAAAGAGAATACCGAGGACGAGAAAAAACCAGACCCAGTAGAGAGCCTCGGCTTCTGGGCGCCGCAGAGCGTGCATGAAGCTGCCATACTCTCGGCATAAATCGACATCATTTTCGCTTGCCATGCTCCAAGTATGTCAATACCAGGCGCCACCCGTGGACGAAGCGTCGAATTCGCAGCCCTCAAACAATGTTTTCTAGCTGTGGAGCGGTTGCTATGCTTATATAGTTGGTCGAAGAATGACGCAAGCTTGATTAGTGGTGTCCAACTTGCCGCTCCAAGTCGACGGATCCGGACGAATCTGAGTGTTCAAGGCTACTGCCCCGATCGACGGATAGAGGGACAACAGGTAGCAGGGTAATGTATTTTATGATGATAGGCACCTCTGACAGGTAAATGAAGGTCAAAGGAAGGGGGTATGCAAAGAGTACACAGTTTAGAGCAAGGTAACGGCCATGATATGGAATCGAGGGAAGACGACAGAGTTCAGAAACGGGATACATATATATATATATCTGTGTATATATCTCAATGTGGGGTCAAAAGTCGTGGGGTCTGTAATAGCCTGGTCTCCCCAGACTAGGCGCACTAAACCGTCATTCGTTTGAGCAAGCAGGTGCTGCTGGCGCGCGGTGGAGCTGGACTGCTCGGGAAGGCCCCTGCCGGCTTGTGAGAGCTTTGACCCGCCTGGATAAGTAAGTGTCCTGGATTAGGAATCTAGATGGTCCAACCCAGTCAAGATCCAAGCTGTACCCACAAGTAGGACACTTGTCCTGGTACTATCGTGCTGTGCCACAATGCAGCCAACATCGCTATCACCCGCCTGTCTGCTGCCGCCTTCCAAAGAGAGTGTTGAAACAACTGCCAAGTCTGCGCAGCAAAAGTCGGTGTCTTTGGCTGTTGTATATTAGACGCAAGAAGAAATAGAGATCGGCATTTTGCGACCTTCCAAGACTTCCAAGACTTCCAAGCCTTCCCATGGCGTTGCAGGGTCCACGTCCCGTCGGTCGCGCTGCTTGGCATACAAACAGATACCGCACGTCACCATGAATGCCGGCTGAGGGTTTCGTCGAAAGAAAGCAGCATGCTTGCTTTTCGCAGACTCAGCCCGCGAAAGATAACGGCGAAAGCAAGTCCACCCGCCTTACTTCCCTGCTTCGCGGACTTGTTTTGAAATCAGACCCAGAGTCTGCGTGTCTCTTTTCAAGTCATGCCCTCCATCAGCTCAACGCGGTCCAAGATCATGCCTCTGGTGAGGACAAACTGACGTAATGCCTCAAACTCAGCTCCTTCTTCCTCACCATGGCGTTGTGATTGAGAGAAGCCAAAAGAGGTGGCTACCTTGTCAAGAGCCGCCCGCTGCTCCTCACGCAGCCAGCGTTCTCTCAGACCGATACCTGGGGCCCACGTGACACGAACCATGTGGTCATTTTGTGTCAAAGAAGCCAAGAGACCCATAGAGCCCGTGAAGCCCACGTAAGCCAACAAACCAACCGTCGCGGCAGCTGTTGCTGTCTTGTGGTCAAATGAGGATTGGTAGGTGGCCAGATTCGACGCCAAGAGGTAGATGGCTAATGGCAATGTTGCAGCTGTACCAACAGGCAGCAGCGCTTTTCTCAGTACTTTTTGCCGTACAAAGGCTTTGGTAGCGTAGGTGCTCTCGATGATGCCAATGGCAGCGTCCAGGTTCTTGGCCTCGATGGCAGCGTCCAAGGCTTTCTCGATAATCTTTGTGTCCACAGCATTCGCCGCATTGTCGGCCTTCCGCGGCTCATATGTAATTATGCCTGCTTTGCTCTGCGGCTTTGGCTTGGTGGCATACAAATCAAAGACGTGCGGAAGGGTCTCTAGCCGTCTCAGTCGCGATTGAACAATCACGTACGCTTCCAGAACCTCAGGCGTGATCACGACCGAAGGGTGGGACACAATCTCGAAAACGATCTGACTTGTGCGGTCGATATAATCGTCATGTAGCAGCGAGGCTTGGGAAGGCTGATTGGCCAAGTGCTTCTTGGCCTTGGCGGCAGACTTGTCTAGAGACAAAAGCGATGATGCTGCGGTAGCGGTGTCGTGGCAATTTGCGGAGCCCTGGTCTGTCGACGTTCTATTGATGGCCAGGCTAGCAACTTTGTTGCACAGCATGAATGCCGTGAGCACGTCACGCTCGGAAGGAATTCCTTGCTGAGAAAACAGCTGGTCCTTGGCATGAGAAGCCGCTACGAGGCAGCTGTCGGCAGTGCTTGGCGAAGCGGCATCTGAGAGAGGAGAGGACGACACCTCGGGTTCTGGCTGGGCTGCTGCCTTTGGAGTGCCGAATCGGTAGCATCGTGAGGCGCCGACGCCAGGCTTCCCAAGTAAGCCTCTGTTGGCCTGGGCTTGCAAAGCCCGTACTGCTGCCGGCCTTATCGCGCCAAGCGTTGCGATAGACGACTTGGCGAGGCGCGGGCCAAAGGGCCGTGGCTGAGTGGCAAAGCAGCCGTGGAGCTGGCAAAGCTTTGAGTCGCTGCGACGGACCGGAGCCCACTTTGTCGTGATTCCCACCCGCATGATGGGCGTCGCGGACTCTTCTGCTCTCGCTATGCGTGGGTGTCCTTCCCGATCGACCTAGCAGATGCTGCTTCAGCAGGGTGTTGTACGGCGCTCAGCCTAGCTGACGCCGGAGTACTTGGGCTGAGGATGGCTGAAAGTGCCGTAGTCCAGCCAAGAGGTGATTGGCGTGGAACGGGCGACCACGCTCACGACGGGGTCCTGATCGGATTCGATTGAAGCGCGCCTTGAGATGTCGGTAGCTGTGACGCTCAAGCTGTACGAGGTGGCTTCTTATCTAGGATATGCGCGAAAAGAGGAGAGTGGCGGTTGTTGTTGGCGGTGTGTTGTGCCGTGCCTCTCATTTCCTTGGCTGGTGATGAGATTGGGTTGGAAAGCAAAACGCGTGACCAGTGATTTCTGTTCCCGGTCGAGCGAGGTTCAATTCAATTGCGGTTGGCCTGGACTGTGGCGCGCGACATGTGGCTTGACCCCTGATGGCCTGCTGCGCCACATTCTCTGACGACACCTCGACACCTCCAGCCAAGTACCCAAGTTGGTACCTTGCGACTGCTACCCAGCCTGGCTTGCCATGTGCCTGCCCGCCCCTTCCACATCATCTCGTCGCCTACCCACCATCAGCTGCATCTTCTCGATCCCCTCGCTCGCTCACCGCCACTCGAATTTGCCTGTTCATCGCAGGCCGGTCCATATCCAGAGAATACCAACTCACTGCGAGCATCTCCTGCTGCTTGCTATTGCGCGCACGGAGGCAACCTAGCTGCAGTCACCTTGACCACGCCCACCGCCGCATTCCTCTCCCACGTCCTTTCGCTGGAGCCAACTTCTCCTCAATACCAGAGGCAGCAGCGACAACCTTGACCAGACGACAGTCTTCTGTCTCTCATTCACACATACGAGACCATGCCACCTCCACCACCTCCACCACCACCTCCGCCGCCAGGGGGGGCTGGAGGGCCTCCTCCCCCTCCACCACCTCCAGGAGGGCTGCCCGCACGACCACCTGCTGCGGCCGGAAAAGGAAGAGTGAGTCCTGCGTTGAGTCTACGGATGTTCTATACAATCGTTCTCGGATGGCTGACCTCGACATATCAATAGGGTGCCCTCCTCGCCGATATCAACAAAGGAAAAGCCCTCAAGAAGACCGTCACGAACGATCGATCCGCACCTGTGGTGGCCAAGCCAGCCGGCGGCGCCGGTCCTTCGCCGTTGGGAGGAGCACCGCCCATCCCCGGAATGGCAAAGCCGCCAGGTGGCCTTGCGCCGCCTATCCCTGGGAACAGAGCTAGAAGTAACAGCGACCAGGTCAGCCGCGACGCTCCCGCTGCCCCAGCCATGGACAGTGCTCCACAGCTGGGCGGGTTGTTTGCTGGTGGCATGCCAAAGCTGCGAAAGACGGGTGCTGGTGTAGATACCGGAGGTAAGCATTGCAGAAAACGATCCATACGCTTCCGCGCTGCAAGTCTTGGTATGCAAAGTTATCTGACCTTCATTCAATGTGAACAGCCAATCGAGACGCAACCTATTTATCCGACCCTGAGTCTACCTCGAGATCCTCGGCCCCCAGACCTCCCAAGATGTCTGCTCCGAAACCACCATCCAGCGCCGCTCCTGCAATTCCAGGGCGTGCAGTGCCAGCCCTGCCCACACACCCTTCCCTGGCGAACCTCAAGCGAACACCACTCGATCGCCCACATTCCTCAGCTTCCATGAAGCCCGTACCGCCTCCTATAGGCAAGAAGCCGCCTCCGCTGCCTGTTTCGCGCAAACCCTCCGCTCCTCCAATATCGGCACCTCCGCTGCCAGGCGCTCCTGCTCCGCCTCCACCTACCATGTCGGCGCCGTCTCTACCTTCTGCACCGGCACCTCCGCCTCCACCGCCGTCGTTTGCTCCGCGCCCACCGCCAGCACCCCAAAGATCCCCAGCTCCTCCTCCACCACCTCCGCCTCCAGCAAGCGGCGCAACACACTCGCCAATATCAGCGCCTCCACCACCACCTCCGCCTCCAGCAGCATCCCCACGCTCACCAGCGCCTGGGCCACCACCACCTCCTCCTCCTCCCTCCTCCTCTGCTCCGCAGAGCAACCGCTCTCACTCAGGTTCCGTATCCGGACTTCGGTCCATGCTGGACCCTAGCTCCTTCACCCTGCAACCCGCCAATGGAGGAACCAAGAGCCCTGGCCCTACAAGAGCTAATTCTGTGGCAACCAGAACCAACGGCGGTGGCGGTGGGCGCATCATCATCGAAGACCCGCGGTGGAAGTGGCAGGACGAATCCGTGTTTCCCAAGCCAAGGGAATTTCGCAGCAAGCCAAGAAAGTATAGAGCTGGGAGAGGAAGCAGTGTGCCAATTGATTTGAGCTTGTTGTAAGAAAGAGCTGAGTAATTGCTGGATAGCGGGCGACTGTTGTATATAGATAGATTGACTACCAAACAGAACCTGTCATGACAGGGATGAAAACACAACAAATCAAATACATCCGAACAAATCAAAATTATCCTGCATACAATCCATTCTTCAAATTTTGTGAATCATGGGATGCGGGATCGGGATGCATGAATGACCAGAGTGAAGTAGGACCCAACTATATATAGATGGTTGAAAATCCAGAAACAAAGCAATCCAAATCAAACCTAGCATCTCTATTAAGACTTGATACTGGGAGTATTGAATAGCCTCCATAGGGATAGTGCCCCATAACACAACCAACCCAACCCAACCCGAACAACGGCTGCCCCCGAACAAGACCGCTCATTCAACAATAGTCATGAAATACCAGCACAATTATACTCCAAGATTCAGTTATTAAGTAGATAAAGATGAGGTATCAATGTGTGACAAATGCTGTAGTAAGTGAATGAAAATAATCAGACCTTAACTTATGACATCCAAGATGTAGAAACAGAAACGAATTCGCAACGACAATAAGAGACCATGAAACAGTCTTCGCAAATAATTGAGATGGAGAGAAGAGCATGCGCCTCCTTACTTGCAAGAGGATTCACTTTGTCAGTGTGCAAATTTCAACAATAACCTGTACTTGGAAACATCTTGAAACATGCATGATAAGCAGCACCATCGCACGGTCACTGGACCGCATGAAAGGATAGTGTAGCCCCAGCTTGACCTGATTCAAGCAGGAATAGAGCCGGCGCCAATACCGTTGACACCAGTACCATTAACATTAACACCGTTCATACCAACACCGAGATTCGTGGTCAGCGCCGGCACCGTCAAACCATAACTCTCCGTCTGACCTGTCCGATCATGTTGATCAACCTCGACACGGATGCAAATATCCAGACCGCCATCGTTGCCACGTCCATGTTCGACCTCGTTAGCGGCTTTGTGCGCCGTACCGCAGCCCGTCTCACCTGTGCTGATAGGTAGGTGACCGTCGACATTGTGTTTGGGATGGCGATGTCGCGATTTCTTGGACTTGTCGGACGTGTGTGTCTGCGTCTTGGCTAGACCGGAAGCGCCGTTTGTGCTGGCAGCGCTTTGGCCGTTTGTGGTTGCGGTTGCTGGACGGAGGTTATTGATGGACGGTTGAAGGTGCTGCGGGTGTTGGAACTGCAGGTGGCTGCTGTTCTCATGCTCTTGCCCAGACGGTGATGAGAATGCTGGATTGTTGGGCGAGTTTTCTGTTATTATGGCATAATTGCGGCTTGGCATCGTTACTTCATTGTGCGCAGCTGTCTTGCTCGAATCGCCAGGATCCTTATTGAAGAGTTTGAGCAGCGTCTCGTCCGTGTCCGTATTCAGATGGTGGATTTTGTTGCGCCGTGCAAGGAGATTGGCAATGGCTTGCGGTGGTGGCTTGTTGACTATGGCCGACGAAATGACGTTGACCATGTAGCGGTGGTCATTTTCGCAAGGGATATTGAGCGAAGGATTCGAGTAAAAGCGCCCCAGTGCGGCAAGATGGACGTCTCCGCCGAGGATGGTGAGGCGTACAGAGTCTTGTGGCGGTGGTCATTCCAAATTAGCTGCTGGAACCTTGTGACAGAGTAGGGAAAGGAAGCTTGGCTCTATCACTCACACTGCTGGCAAACCGTCTGCAACGTCTCGATCATCCAGTTGCGCTCCTTCTTGTGTGTTCGGGCGGTATAGTGATCATCCAAGTCGTCCAGAAGATCGACAGATCCGTCAAAGTGATTGAAGAAGCCACCACCTGCTCGATACGTTAGTATTTTGCCACACGTGCAGCTTCGATATGGTGATCGGTGTGGTGGGACAGGTCCAGAAAGGCTGAGACTTCGGCGGGTCATGAAAAATGTGCGCAAGCCGACCAGTCTGAGACACGGATTAAGCCGTTTCCACTAGGCACCAGGTATCAGAGAGACAGTACAGACCTAAACCAAATCTCCGATTGGCAAATTTGACAGGACCGAGAAAAGGGCTTGAGAAGATATTTTCGAGCCATGTGAGACGCTGCGATGGTACTTGTCAGTGGAAGCCTCTACCATGAATTTGGGCAGAACGGCGAATTTGTAACCTACAGGATACGCAATGGGAATACCGAGGAGCAGAATGACATGTCTGAAGGGGGTGCCAGACATTTGGGCGTTTTGCAATTCCGCACGCAACCGTCCAAATATCAGGTCGTACGTCTCGGGGTAATTGACCTGATGGCGAGTTCGCTCCGTACGCGCATCAATCCCCAACAGTGCGATTCTGGCACCAAGCTTGGCAAAGATGTTATGGGAGTGCTCTGCCACATACGGTCCAGGCTTGGGTCCGATAATGTAGTTTGACTCGATGATCGGTGCCCCAACAAATGTGTCGGCCAGCTGGACAGGATCGATTGGCGTCCTTCCACTGTCTCCAGGCTCTCTCATCGTTTGTGGCGCGTCCGATGTGTAAGTCGAAGGAGGTGGCGGTATGTGATGCTGGAACAGCATGTAGTACTTGTGTGCACAACCACCGATGCCGCGGAAGACATCACACTTCATGAACTCGTTGACATACGATCCAAAGCCGTCAATAATGTCGTGATCGTCCCAGATATTGACTTGAGGGATTTGACCATTTGCCGAGGCAAAGGGCTCCGTCGAGTACCACCGAATGTAGTTGTTGAGATAGTAGTCATCACACTCTGCTCGCAGTTCCTCGGGAAAAGGAAACTCGCGGCGCTTCTTTGGGTTGCTGATGGCTGTCCAGTCTCGCAGCGGGCCATGCACTCGAATACCGTCGTTGTAAATTTGATCACCACCACCAAGCATGACGTGGAAGGGTGCGTCGGCGTGTCGGCGCATCACATCGTTCCAGAGCGCAGGCCCACTCCATGCATCTTCGTCGGTTCCTACCGAAAATCCGTTGCATGAATGGAACATGACTGCAAGATTGTCAGTAGAGACTCATGCCTCTGGAGCAAAGAAGTCATGGAATACATACTTCGCATTGACTCTGTAATGGCTGGCACATAGAAGCTGTTTCTCTGTGGCTTTTTTTTACTGATGAAGCGCATTTCGGGAAGCGCGTACTCCCATTTGACTTCCTTGGCTTCCATTTCGCAATGTAAATCAAAACGCCAGAAAGTGTTGCGAGGCTCAGAATAGAGACAGACACCTTGAACTACCGAGGCGCCAATAGCAGCGACACCGTCGCTTGCCTCATGCGAGCCATTTGTGTTAGCCGCACCTGCGCTAGCCTCGCCCACCTTCCGTAACGTCAACGTAGGCACAAACTGTTGGGTCTTGCCGCCACCGGTCGTGACAACCAGGACACTGCCGACCCAGACATTGCCTTGCATGCGCCGATAATTCAACAACGGACCACAGGCTATTGTCCTCCCATCCTTGGGGTGACTGTGGGGAGCAGCGGCGCCAGCAGCATCAGACTCGGCCCGCGCCCGCGCGACAGCCTCGGAAGGGTGTCCGTCGACGATCAAGGGCGTATGCTTATGAGGAGTGACGGCAGCGGTGCTGTCTTGATGGGAAGCTGTGTCGGGAGCGACTCGCGTCGAGTTCAAGAAGTCGGCCAAGTCGTGGGTGCCTGTCTTGGCCTCGGCGGCGCGTGGCTGACGAGACGCGTGCTGACGATATACAGATGACTCCTCATGGCGCCAGCGCGTATTGGATGCATAAGGGTCGTGTGGATGGACCGCAGATTCGTCGTCATCGCCGTCGTCGTCACGGAAGAGGTCCGCGTCGGGATAGTGCGAGGTCATGGCGGGATGACTTGGGCTGGGCAGTGGAGCACGTCAGAGGCTGCCATTCTTTGGTACAGTGCAGTGCAAAAGAGGCGACGCGATTGGACAGAAGCACCCCTGTGCGGGTCAAGGAAGTCGACTTACACGACACAGTCACGCACTGCGCAGTCGAATAAATACAGCTGTAGACCGTCTTGCTGCTCGTGGGCGCAGATCAGGAGGGAAGAGGAGAATGAAGGTTAAACCGGTAGCAGGAGGAGCAGAAAGTAGGAAGGGGTGGTGAGGAGGAAGGAAAAAGTCGAGCCAAGCCTGGCGGGAGGTTCCAAGGTTGTAAGTAATGGACGAGCAGTGAATGGCCACTGCGCGTGGGCGCTGCAGGGTCTGAAAGTAAGTATCTGGGATCTGGAAAAGGAAACATGGTGAATTGGCAAGGCAGGAAGACACCGGGGCGGGACCAGGAGTGGGTATGCCTGCCAAATCTCGGTTCAGACGCCCAAGACGGGCGGCGCGACATCTGGAGTGGTGACTTTTTTGCAACAGGATTCCACGGCAAAGACAGCCAAGCCATGCTAGGCGCAGACTAGGCCCAACATTGCACGTGGGAAGTTGGGCAATGCAGGCCAAGCAGGCAATGCAGGCCGCGGCGACAGTGGAGAGAAAATGGGAACCTGGAAATGAGGGATCGATTCTGCTGTCGTTGACGCAAACGCCAAGACGGCCACGACGACAGTTGTGGTTCCTAGCGGACACGGGCTGCCTCCAGGCGTGTTGTGCTTGCGACCTATTTTCATTTGCCATGGTAGTCACTTTTGATTAAAGAGGGTTGCACAACAATTTCAGACATATGCAGGTGCATTGATCAAAAGGCAGCTTGCATTCAGAGTGCATTTGTGATATCCATTGAGGCTTCTTCAGATTGAAATCGCATCGGGAGGCAGATATCAAGCAGCGGTAAGTACTAAGGTACTTGGATACACAAGGCTACTTTAGTGCATTAATTTGCTTTACAGTTCACAGGGTCTCAGAGATCCTTGCTACGATGCACCAAAGTCTCATAACAGGAAAGCCATATGCAAGAATCTGTCGACCAGGAATATAATAGGAGGAACATTGAAAACAATTATACGGTATATGGTAAAAGCAAAGCGTAGTTGTATGCCGGACCTGATTAGTAGTCAGCGTACATTATGTACAAGGCTGTATCGTTTATTGCTAGGGTTGCCCCCACCATAGTGCTACTAACATTCTATCAAGTCCCAACGCACCTTCTTGAAACTGTGTGTGGGTGGGAGCATCTTCATGTCTGTTCGTATATATTTGATAATCATAATACGCGCTCAATCCATAACCCTCAGGGTCCCTAGCGTCTACTGTATCCGTATATTTCCATTTGCATCTACGTCTGGCCAGGTTTCACGATCAGCCTGCAATGTAGAGTGTATCACCGCCACCATAAATCCTACACGGTGCCATTGAACATAGATTCTGTGTGCTATATGGTACCATTCAGAGCCGTGTCAGCCTATGGTTGGCAACATAACTCTTAATGTCAATTAAGCAATGAAGTGATATGCAGCTAGAATAGGTACTATTATCGACCTGGTGAATTTTGGCTTGAACTTGTATAAAATGACGATGTTGCTATAATAGTAGCATACAAGCCCACGTCATGCAAATCCCCAAGCTTAGCACATCTAACCCGATTCTTGCTCGCCCGCACCCACATCTGCAACATCAATGCAATTCAGATCACACATCCCATCATCCACTTCTGCTTGCACAGCGCAATCAGTACAGAAAATCATAATCCATGGCTCGGTTCAAGAAGTTCACCGACAACATGACACAGGCGTCGCCCGCTGCTTCGGCCGATTTCCAATTGCCATACGTGAAGTCGAGATAGCCAACAACGAATGAGAGCGCGCCTGCCTTCTCAGTGGGCCGGGCACCGCGAGCCCAGCCATCCAAGCGTAACACGCTATTGGCCGATACCAGCGCCAGAGTGGGGCTATCTTCTCCGCATCGGCAGGCCTTGAACCGCGGGCAACCGAGCCTGGCTTTCGATAATCTACAACGCGATAGTGAATCGATAGTGATAGCATTGGTGATAGCGACCTGCCTCCTCCCTACATAACTCTCCTTGTAGCCCAGACTCTACCGATAGATCGTGCAAAGAAGGCCAGAAAATAGTGCTACGTCCTTGTTCTTCACTCCTCCTCGCGACATCATTCCTCTCCGCCTCTCTCCGTCATCTATCTTCCCTCACAAACCACACACTATGGCTTCTCGCAGGGCTGGCCTCGTATCTCTCGCGGCGCGGTCCAGCGTACACTGCGGCTCTGCCACTTCCCCCAGACTGATTGCCAGCTCATCGCCTCGCGGCTTTGCAACGAGTGCCTCCAGAGCAACTGTCCTGGCAACTTTCAAGGCGCCGAAGATTGCCAACGAGCCAAACGTGAGTTGGCATACCTAGCCTAATCACGGCATCTTCGACCCGTTTCTCTAACATCTCTCTACAGCAACACTATACCAAGGGCTCTGTGGAGCGTCAAGGTCTCCTGTCTTCTTATGGGAGAATACAGAGCAAGGGCGCAGTGGACGTGCCCCTGGTGATTGGCGGCAAAGAGGTCCGTTCAGATTCGTGATTCAAGTCCCTCCAAGTGCTTTTTCAGCGTACTCACGCACTGTATTGCAACTACAGATCAAGACGTCGTCAACAGGAAAGCAGTACAACCCGTCTAACCACTCCGAGGTTGTGGCCAAGTACGCCAAAGCCGACCCCGAGCATGTCAAGGCCGCCATCGACTCTGCTCTGGCTGCCAAGGAGACATGGGCGTCGCTGCCCTTCGCCGATCGCGCCGCCGTCTTCCTCAAGGCAGCCGCTCTAATCTCGACCAAGTACCGCTACGACATCATGGCCGCTACGATGCTCGGCCAGGGCAAGAATACCTGGCAAGCCGAGATTGACGCGGCCGCCGAGCTGTGCGACTTTTTGCGCTTTAACGTCCAGTACGCCGAGGAGCTCTACTCGCAGCAGCCCGCCCACCATTCGCCTGGCGTGTGGAACCGCATCGAGTACCGCCCGCTCGAGGGTTTCGTTTACGCGATTACCCCCTTCAACTTCACTGCCATTGCTGGTAACCTCCCTGGCCTCCCTGCGCTGCTTGGCAACGTCGTCGTATGGAAGCCTTCCGACTCGGCCATTGCTTCCAACTGGCTGCTCTACAACATATTCCTTGAGGCAGGTCTGCCAAAGGATGTGATTCAGTTTGTTCCTGGTAACCCCGAGGAGGTCACCAAGGTCATTCTCGAGCACAAGCAGTTTGCCGCCCTCCACTACACGGGCAGCACCGCCGTCTTCCGCAAGCTGTACGGCCAGATTGGTCAGGGTATCGCTGAAGGTCGCTACATTGGCTACCCGCGCATCGTCGGCGAAACAGGCGGTAAGAACTTCCACATCGTACACCCAACGGCTGACATCGACAACGCCGCAATCCAAACCGTCCGCGGCGCCTTTGAGTATCAAGGCCAAAAATGCAGCGCAACGTCGCGCCTCTACGTTCCCAAGAGCCTCTGGCCGGAGTTCAAGCAAAAGCTCATCGCCGAGACCGAGAAGCTGAAGCTAGGCGTTCCCTCGGAACCACAGAACTTCATCGGACCCGTCATTCACGAGCCCTCGTTCAAGAAGCTCAGCGGGGCCATTGACGCTGCCAAGAGCGACAGCGAGCTGGAGCTCGTGACTGGTGGCAAGTACGACGGCTCCAAGGGCTACTTTGTGCACCCCACCATCTACCAGACGACCAACCCGGCACACTCATATCTGCACACCGAGTTCTTTGGTCCCATCCTGACCGCCTACGTGTACGACGACTCCCTGCCCGATGGCTTCCGAAATGCCTGCGCGCTGGTGGATGCCACCTCCGAATATGGCCTCACGGGATCCGTGTTCGCGGCGGACCGGGCAGCAATACGCGAGGCCGAGGACGCGCTTCGCAACGCGGCGGGCAACTTTTACATCAACTGCAAGAGCACGGGCGCTGTTGTCGGCCAGCAGCCGTTTGGAGGTGCCCGGGCGTCTGGAACCAACGATAAAGCGGGCAGCGCGGCCATCATGGGCCGGTTTGTCAGTATGCGAAGTTTGAAGGAGGAGTTCAACGCGACGACCAAAGTGGAGTATCCCAGCAATGAGGTCTGAGTGGGGGCTAGAAGGAACTATGAATGAAACATGGACGAGAGATTTGGCAAATCGGTCAAGTCTCAGTAGAGATGGGAAACATCCTAACAATTTGATTGACTAGCAAGGGGTGAACACAAAGTCAGGGTTTTCTGTTTTGATTCCGGCGTTTTACTGGTAAATGGGGCATACTTGGATAATTCCGGAATCACATGATGAGGAAAGCGTCAACACTTACATGTCACTGAATATGATAATCCAATCTAGAAATTGAAAGAGTCAATAATCGGACCCCCGTTTTGACAGCACGTTGAAACATGCAGAAGCACGTGAGCAACAAGATCCAAGCCGCAATAGGCAACCGGGGTGCAACTTAAGGTCAAGGTCAAAGACAAGTGTAAGTAGGGGGGGTGGGGTGGCGGGCTGGCGAGCTTGGTGGGGCTGAGCAGGGTCCTGGGGGTCCTACAGACTCTGGAAATATGAGCACGTGGGCACCTCTTAGGCCATTGGAGAATGGGAAACTAGGAAATCTTTGATTCAGGCAACGGGCCAATCCCGACCATGAAACGGTTCATGCTCGGGTGACTGGATGCATTGAGGCCTAGGTTCTTGTACTGTTGTTACCAATGTTGGAAGGCGATGTGGTGAGAGACCTGCTCTGCTGTTCTGGGTAATTGTCTACAGAACATCAAGAGTGAAGCGTCTTCGTATAAGAATAGAAAATATGACGGAGTCGTAGATGGCATAACTGCTCTGCAGTCAATTATAACTCGCATCATGGTGCAATCAAGTAATTGATCAAGTAACTTGTACCTCGCTCTTGCCTTGGTTTACAGTATGTGCGGCGGAGGAAAAGAACCGCGGCGGGGGGTGGGAAGGTGGGGGAAAATGTACTATGAATGTCTTGTCCCTCGATCAGCACACAGCAGCAACAGTGAAGCAGACGAGTCAACGATAACAGACCCGACATGTGTGGTGTTCTGGTTCTGCTTCTCGCTCACGTGTGTGCGTACATTACGCGAAAATAAAAACGGTCCATTCATCCACGGGGCGGGGGAAATGTCCGATCTGAATGTGGATTGTGGGTGTGCACTCCACGGATCCAGATCCGTCCAAGTTGTGAGATACCGGGTACCAGGTACTTACGGAATCTTGCATGGGATACGTCTTCCCGCGCTCAGGGATCGTGATTTGTTGCCCATGTCAAAAAGCAGCCAGCCTGACCAGCACGAGGCGGCATGCTCCACGCTTATTCGCTGCTGCTCACACGAGCACTTGCCGGCCTTGTCGTGTTTTGGCTTTGCTCTGATTCCTCCCTCTCGTGTGTTTCCTCATTGCCGAGTATCTCATGTTATGGACTGTCAAGTCAAGACGACGGCTGGATGGGTGGGCTATGAACTTGAGGTTCTTGCTGGGTGTGAGGCCTGAAACAACCCAATGCTCGCTGCCTTGCTTGCGACGAGCATCTCATCCGATTCATTTTCTGCGGCCGTTCTTGGTAACTCGAACGTTACTGATGTTATTGGTATTATTCTTGGGAGCAAGTATCTCCTCCTTCTCTGCTCGTTGAGATCGACAATCTACGGCAAGTCAGGTCACGCGCCGGGCTTGGCGGGCTCTTTCCTTTTCAAAATCTTGACCTAACTCTTGCCTGCTTGCCTGAGGTACTTTACGTACTTGAGGTCCAAGGTTATTTCTCTTTTCTCCGTCGTTGACAACAAGCGCTTTGTTTGACTTGGTCCTTTTTCCATTTCCATCACAGGCCTCTGCCGTATCTAAACCACCACAACGGTCCTCGTGACTTGTGTTACACAGTCCCGACAGTAACCCTTCACTCGAACCTCCACCGGCTTTATCCCTCTCTTGCGGTTTCCTTCTAGCTGGTCGGCCATAGTCTTCAGCACGTTGTCCGCACTCATCACAGACTGGAGAGGCATTTACGTCACGCCAGCCATCTGCACCCAGCTCGGCAGCGGCAACCACCATCCAGATACTTCTCGCCATTTTTTTGCACTGGACTTTCGCAGACGAGCGAGCACAAGTCCGCATCCAAATCCACATCTGTCTCCTGTACTCCCTTATCACCCTGTTCCCAGGAACAACCCTTCCAACAATGCCGCGAACCGCCCTTCCGCCCACTCCCGCATCGTCGACGGATATCCACGGCAAGGACGGTAGCAAGCAGCTGTCCAATTTGCAAATGGCCTTTGAACTCCCGCCAGCAGCTATGATCCACGACTCGACCCCGTCAACCATGACTATGCCCGCATCGCCTATTTCCCAGGCCTCCCACGGCAAGCCATATCCCATCCAGCCAAGCGAGACAGTCAAGGCAAGAAGACGCTCGGCTGCCGCTACCGCTGCTGCCGCCTCTGCTGCTAAGGAAGACACCCAATTTGCATTGCCTCCGCCTCCAACAAGATCACGCAAGATCATACAGATGAAACCCCGCCAGCAGCAGCAACAGGAAGAGAAGAACAAGAAGGCCGCTTCGGAACCCGCAATAGTGCTCGCTGGTAGCGCAAGGGGTTCAAATAAGAAGCCGCCTGTCGCCACACCAGCTGCAGGCGAGACTATTTCATCCAAGAAGAAACAGCCATCTGCGACAAGTGCTGCTGGCCGTAAGATTGCCAGAAAGACGGCGCACAGCTTGATTGAGAGGAGGCGGAGGTCGAAAATGAATGAGGAATTCGGTGTGTTGAAGGGCATGATCCCCGCGTGTACCGGCGAGATGCACAAGTTGGCTATACTTCAGGCAAGTCTTCAACATGTATGAATGGATGGAGTAGTAGCGACACTTGGCTAACAGACTTACTAGGCGTCGATTGAGTATGTCCGATACCTACAAGACTGTATTGAGAAGCTCAAGTCGCAAAGGGAACAAGAGTCGGCCCAAAATGTGGGAGTGCCTGCCAGTCCTGAGCAAGAAGCGTTCAGTCCAAAGCACACATTTCAGCAGCAACAACAGCAAGAATCTGTCGATGCGGAAGAAGAGCTGCAACCCGATGTAGAAATGACAGGCTCAGACATTGTCGGCTCACCCGTCTCGGTTACACACTCTGCCGCCTCTTCAGCCATGTCCCCTCAACGACCATCTCCGTCGCCCGCGCTCGCAGCCCAAGACGCACACTCGTACCCTTCTCCAGCCTCTCGCCGCAAGGATTCGTATACTTCCATCTCCACCACCGCTATGATACAACCAGCGGCCGCCGTTGCCGAACACCATAGGCACTACAGCTTCCATAGCGTAACAGTCTCCCCTGCCGTTGGACCAGGCTGGGGATTCGGATTACCAGGGGGGTCAGCGGCAGCCACAGCAGCGCACTACGCAGCCAGCAACCACTCTGCACTCACGAGTCCTGCGCTGGGTCCTCTTCGTGAATGGGATCTGGATCAGGAAGCTACCGCTGCTTTGTTAATGCTCAATGCAGACCGCAGGGGGACTGTGTCGAGCAGTACAGGTGGTGCCGGTGCCGGCGGAGGCGGTGGTCCCGTGAGTAGTAGTCATAATATCGGTGCTGGTGGCAGGACCAGCAGCAGCAGCGGGCCAGCACGAGGAATGAGCGTGCGGGACTTGCTCAGTTCCTGAATAGTGTGAGATGGCGGTCGGGTGATGAATATTGTCCGGTATTGTTTGGCTTTTAGGGCAGATACCTGTTACCACGAAAAGAGTGTGTGATAGTGCATGTTTTTCGAGACATCTGTGTATCTTTTGGTGGTCTTAATACTCATTGTGGTTAAGCGTTTCGGAATGATCCCCACTTGTTAGTACAAATTTGAAAATACTGCGACCGCACTTCATACCGAGAACTTTTGTGTCGCGATCAGTATAGTGAATCTCGTGCGTGATGAACCTCGGATACTCAGACACCGTTGCTACCATGTTGGGCATGCTGTCAAGCAAGATGATGGTGACCTTTGACAAAGTCGGCATCAGCCCTAGTGTTCTGGAAGAAGGCATTAACGTGCTTGTCTATAATATAGTGATCCACTTCAGTAAGCTGAGCAAGTAATGGTCTTGTTGTTAGGGACGAGGCAGGTTTCGACTGACAAAAGGGTTTTATCGATATTGGTAGTTCTTTTGGACGAAGACGATAAGGCTGTTTGAACGATATGGCACCCCTAAGCAGTCCCATCTCAAGCGAAAGTAGAGCAAGGAGATGCATATGAGGTGTATGGCCTATCTGTAATATCTGTATTTTACTACAGAAACAAATAATAATAATAATAAAAGGGGGGGGGGGGATTTATGTCAGCGGCTTGCTAGACCCATTGATACGCATAATACAATTTTTTATGCATATCGTTTTTGTTACTACTAACAACATAGCAGGGTCCCTATCTACCCTTATCACCATCAATCAATTCGGCAATCAAGTTGATCCCTCGAGGTGCCTGTTTCTAATGGAATCGGAATACCTAAATGGTGGCATATCCAGTGACTGGATAGCAATCAAGGGCAATTTACACAAACTGCCTGCAAACTGATGATAGCCAATTCACAACGTGTTCAGGCATTTGAAAAGAGAAAGAAAAAAGAATCCTCCTTCCCTGCTTTAAGCCTTGTCTTTACTTCTTTTCCGCTTTCTTCAAGGGAGCTGTCTGGATCTGGATCTCATGGTACTTAGCTGGGTAAGCACGTAAGTATACTCCAAGCAAATACTAAGGGAGGGAAAAAGGTGACCTTCTGGAGGGAAAATTGGAATAAAACCCCTCCGCTTGGCGTAGATTGCATAGGCGAACCGCATGTGCTTCTGCTATATCTTTTATCATATTACTTCATTGCCTCTTTCCTGTTGGAGCACTGTAAGCAGCAAAACTCAGACTGCGTAATGATTGTGTTTATGTTTACGCATTCTATTCAAATCAAACAATACAACAACAACAGGAACACCAACAGGAACACCAATGGCAACACCAATGGCAACACCAAACCCAACACTTCAGGATGCCTGACGAGCGCCGTCAGCCCGTATCTAGCGAATGCCAAAGCTCCGTAGAAGTTATTTGCTCCTTCATGCTTCTGCCTCATTTTGACGCTGGATATGGATTGCTTGGCTGCGTAAGCGCACTCGTATCGCCGATGCTGTCGTCCCGAGCAATATCCTCAGACTCAACGCCTCCTGCTCCTTCTCTAGTCCGGCGGCCCTGGCAGATCTTGCGACCCATATATTTATAAGCATTGCTTGTGGCGTTTCTCACGGCTTGGATACGTACAATGCGTGCTGTTGAGCTTCAAACTTGACGAAATGTGAGTGAAAAGGTTTGAGACTACACACAAGATGTTAGAAGCTGGAACGAATGTAATAATGCCAGCGAGCGATGAAGTTGAGTAATTGTACAGTATCTGCCATATTTGCACAAGTATAAATAATTGCTAATTGCAATCAAATGGAGAAGCAAACATTGCCGAAATATCTTTACTTGTAAGCCCTTAAGTCGGAATGAGAAGGCCAAAATTCATTCTCCACACGACTATATGAGGTGTATTTTCATGCATAGAATCGAGAGTATAGATAAGATGCTGTGCTATGCGTAGTACATTGGGCAAATGTTCGGTCATGATATCAAGGCGCGATGGCGTTGCTTGGAATCGCGGGAGATCTGGTGATTTGCTCGGGGTTTCAGTTGATGTTCATATGATCCAGACAGACTTGGGGCCCAAGACTGATCCTCTATTGCTTGACAGAGATGTATGGTGCTTGTTTGGCACAATCGTGCAATACACTGTTATAGTGGTAGTGGCGATGGTGACATTGAGGGACTACCCTCGATATTTCTGGTTCTCACTTAAGCTATTGTCACATAAAACCGCCCAAGACAAGAAAATGTGCGTTGGACGGATATGAACGTGGAATCACGAATCATCCATAATTAAGCCAGAACAAAATACCTATTTGTTGAGAACCTCATATCCGGAAAGGGAAGAGAAAACGTTCAAGCATGGTGTTTGTCTAAACAGCCAGCCACTAGATTCGAGAATGGCTTCTAGCTGATTTGTTTCAAATCCGCTTCAATTGTCGTGAGATGACTGACTTTTGACCACACCCCAACGATGGAAATCACTCGAGCGGCAAAAATCAGCGCCAAAAACCATCATATCACTTTGACCTTTTCACACGAATCACGATGCCGATTCCAAGAACAAACCCAAACTCAGACATAGCCCAATGCTTCACTAACACCCCATATCTGTGACAAAGGGATCTGCTGTTTTGTAGCAATGTGCCATATATATCAGGAGTTAAGAGAGTGGAGGCATCCATCTGAGCAAGGGGTCGTCGAATTGACGTTTCGTCAGCTGACGAGAAGGTCGTGAAGGGACAAAATGTGACTTGACTTGGTGATACGGATACGGATATCGGATTGATGTGGTGGTGCTCGTCCGGCTTCGGGAACCGAAACTAAGCACCAGCAGCAGTCATGTGCTTTGCTGAACTTTTTTTTTGGTGCGTGATTGTGTGTGTGTCTAGACCACCAAACCTCGCGTCTTACAAAGTTGGACGTTCGACCGACAACACATACACATCTATGTATATAAAAATACAAATGTTGCAAAGATCAGCACAACACGGCGTGACCACGGCCAATCGAAACTCCGTCGCCGGTCCGATGCGGATGAGAGGAGAGAAAAGCATCTGATGCGGCTCTCTTTGGCCTTGAATGATCCTTCGTACGTAAGGTCGTGTTGAACATGCCCGCTTGAGTGCCAGGTACAGCAGACAATGAAAACCCTTGCAGCTCGGAAGTGCGTACATCCGTTCGTCTTGCATGTCGTCTTCCCAAACGCTGTTGTCATCATCCTCACCACCACTACCCCCGCCAGCGTACAATGCGATCTTTTGGCGCGGAAAAAAAAACATCAAGTTGCGCCGTCACTGTAAGTATCTGTTTGATGGAGGGAGTGTCTAATGGTTGTGTCAATAGCACATCGGCATGCGGAATGTAAGCCTCCTTCCGGATCTGAGGCTGGAGTCTGTCGCCGCTGAAGAGAGGGGAAGACGAGCACTGTGGTGCTACATCTAGCCAACCCAGTTCATCTTGGCGCAGCATCCTTCGAGGCTATCATGACCTTCTTGATGGCTGTGAGATGTGTCATTGAAGCGGGGTAATATGATAACGAGCTCCAGAGCCTCGTGTTACAGAAGCTCGCCAGGCACATTAGAGTGCTGACTGCGAGATCATGAGATGACTAGTTGCTCTTTGAATACCCAGTATCTTCTCTGGCAGCACGGATAAAAAAGAGAGATGCTGTTTCCGGTTACCGCCGCTGTTGCGCTGGGAGTCTCGGGGCCCTTTTCGCATTTTGCCATGACAATGACATCGGTGGTTCACGCTGTGTCAAGGAGACAAGACTCTGAGTTAATGTGTTTGGGTGCTGATGCCGTTGGTGGCTTGAAGGAGTCGAAGAACCCCTGGCGCTTTGGCTTCCAACAACGCCAAGATTGTGCTTTTTGAAAGTAGCAGCATGCTCATCATGGGATTGCATCTTGTCACTATGTCAGTCAAATCAAGGCTTGTAAGATTGACCACAGGATCATCGTCAAGAACAAGAACATTTCTGAAGCTGTGCTCCAAACTAAGCCACTCAGCAAAAAGCCAGATCGGGCGCCCAAATCGCCTGGTACCTGCATGATCGCCACCCAGCAGACAAAGCGCCTCAGCGATGCTGCTGATGGCGTACCACACGTTGAAGGCGGCAGCTTTCCACACTCACGTCCATCACGTGCTGTGCACGAGCGCGCCACATGTGGAAGAGGAAGCCAAGCTTCAGAGCGAGATGGTGTGCTGCTTGGCCAGCCTGGAGGCCGGATAAGTTGCTCACAGTCTGCAATCGCTATTGGCTCAAGGCACAGAAGCCCAAGGCTCTGATGCATTCTGGCTGTTCTGTGTGTGCGGTCCAGAACAGAAGCCAGGGCGAATCAGGATTCAAGGTTGCCGCATTGCCGTTAGCACTCTAAAATCGTGCCGTGCCGAAAAGCCCAAAGCAGCCCGAATTTGCGAACGAGGCTCTGTGCGTCGAATCAACGTTTTTCTTTGGAAAACGTCTAGAATGTCTTGCGCGCGATTCATTGTGAGTGAATTGATCCATCCTTTCCGAGAAAGAGAAAGAGCGGTGAGTGAAGAGTGTCGCCGTGCGTTGTTGAAGGATTTCCAGTCCGTGCACCCAAGAGCAGGTAATGTGTCAGCAAAAGCATTTGAAGATCGGGAAGTACTTGCGGTGCAGCAGTGCAGCAGTGCTGCCTGCTCGCCCTGCGTGTTGTGTGTGCCTGGCGCTAGGGTTGTTAACCTCTCAAGCGCCTGTTTCGTCCTTGCATCAGTGCTGACATGCAGTGGCGGTAGCGTGGCACACCCACTGTAAGTGACTTCGTAGTAGGCGCGGGTCTGACCACGCAAAGTACCGTTGGTTTGTTCTTCGACACCTTACCAGAACTGATATCCAAGAGTCTGGGATGATCCTTTCTTGTAAGACTCTATCTGTATTTTACAGGCTTATATTCCGCATTCCATGCCCTATAGCACGATTTGCCAAGCCAAACACGCCCGCCGGTCTGGCACCATGTAAATGCAAGCAAAGCAGCCTGGGAACCGGATGGCGGATCGAACAGCAAGCAGGATTGCAGGTTAACGCTTCGCATCGACAACATAGGCCGGTAGGTTGGTAGGCTATACGAGCTTTTTGCAAATGGGTGCTTGAATCCTCCTGCTGCATCTGCTAGGCCGTGCTTGGATACGTATCTTGTATCAAGGTTGCAAAACACCAGCAGTGCGAGATAAATGAGAAGCTAGAGAGCAGAATGACTCGCTGAATAGACAATCAAGACCTTCACGCGTCAGCCGCAATAGACGAAACAAATGAGCAAGAGTGAGCGCATCCGTTGATAGAACGAACGAATGATCACAGTGGAGTTCATCCTAATGGTGCCTTCATCGCGACTTTTTGGATTCCTTTCCCCGCTCGGCGAAACGCGGCCCGCAACCAGGCTCACCTTGCATCATCAGAGAACGTTGTTGGTTGAGTCCCAAAACACTTTTCCGCAGGGAATAACATACAACGCACCCAACGCAAGGGACTCGTCCATGTGTCGTGAATTTGTGATTGTGCAGAGAATGTAAGCTCGGTAGTATGTGAATATGTCAATGCACGCCTTTCTCCAAAACCCCTCGCATTGAGACACTCAATCCCACGTCCCAGGATCGCCCTGTTCTGATTATCACACATTCACGGTACGGTGGGAAATGATAAGGAAAGCCACTGAGGCAGGAAGGGCGCCAAATGAGAAGTCATCAACTACTTGTCAGTCTGAGTTACTGTATATATAATTTGACCATTTTTATGATACTCACGATGTAAATCAACACCTTGATGCTCAGGTACCTCGCAGACAGGCAGTCAAACTGACTGATGGTGACACAGACACGAACAGCCTTTAAAGTTCCTGGTGTGAGCAAACTGATAAGACTAAGCGACAGAAACATCATGGAATCGAAGTCAATCTGGGCTTTTTTAATTTAGCGGGTTAGTACCATGACTACAGACATGCTGCAGCTAGGACCAGGGCTCGAGCAGAAACATAGACTTCGTTAGGGTCTCCCTACTAACTACTTAGTCGGGTTCTCATAAACGTCCAATGAGAAATGGAAAAAAGGCAGCTTAAGTATTCATGTATCTCAGTACCAAGAATCCCGTTGATGTTTCTGGGCTTTTGTGACCCGAGAAACGGTCAGAAGACACAACCGGCACATGGAAGACATCAATGACGACTTCTTTGGTCTTTTCCCTACAACAAGATAGCCAGACCATTGAATGCCTTATTTCCCGCATCGCTGCAGACAGATAACGTGCCAGACCTCAATGCTTTGTCAAGGTCGTGTGCATGTACAGTCCAGGGCCGAGTCCAGTCAGGGTCCCTCTTCTCCCACTTCAATAAGAAATCAGCGCCATGCAGCGTCGTATTGCGGGAATCCTCATTGTGACGAGCGGTGATGTCTGTGCAGATGTGTATTTTTATAGATGTGTGTGGCTCGCTGCAGTCTGTCAGCAAAAATATACTGCGGCTGCTGCGAAAAGACGACGGGGATTTGTGCGTGTGTACCATAGTATATGTGAGATGCAAGACGGTGGATGGGCAAGGTCATCGCGTTAGTGCGCAGGACAGATGAGCAAGTACTGCACATCAACGGCTGGAAGTACCTGTCTTGGCCACTTTCCCTCCATCAGTATGTAAAAGAGGCAGTGTCGGAGCGGTTCCGAATTTCCAAGAACCATATAGCATCTTGCACCGGTTCTACACGCCTGTCTTCGGGCTGCGTGTTCCTGCATCCACCGGAACCACACCTTGCCACTATTAACATCATCCGATCAATAGTCAGGTCTTGTGAGGTATATATGAGAGAACTTTACGGGGCGATGTGGTTACTTGCAGCTGGCTGTACATACGTGCAGATTGGCCGATTGATGAATCGCAAGATATTCCACGTTGACACAGGGGAGGACGCCATGCGGTTGGATACGAGAGGCCTTGATAATATTTCAATCTACTACCAAGTAATATTACTTGCTTGCTTGATAGCGGTGTGTATGCAAATGTTTGTCTGTGTGTGTATGTCTCCCCAGAATATCTGAGTTGACTCACGGCATGTCTCGGTGAGTCTGTCTCGTCGATCAATGCCGGTTACGATGCAAGGGCCCTGCCTGACCTGGGGAATCCGACACTTTTTATTGGAATCGAAAGGAACACAGTCATCGCTGGCCAAATGCAAAGAATTGGCCTGGAGGCCGGCTTGTTTCCTGCAATCTGAAATAAACAATAATAATAAATATGCACCGGCAAAGACTTTGAATGTCCTTGGGGGCCCACACCCAAACCATTACATGGCGATACTATGTGTAGCATACCATCCATCAAATTTGTGAAATCACTCAAGTTGTTTGCCATCAATGTTACAGCGACCTGACCGCGTCCAGCCTGGCCTGACCTGCTGACTACCATTGCCATCCAGGAATAGGCAATTGGTTGTTTGCATTTCCTTGATGTTAGAAAGAATCGGATCATGGTTAGCTTCGGATCTTTTCACTTTCTTGCGCGGGGTTTCCAAGCCTGGGACCCCAAAACAGCCCGTAGCATATATGGTATACATGTACATATGTATGTGCACACATGAGGAGACCCAGTCATTTACTTGAGGCGTCGCGTAGGTACCTACATACGTTTGCAGCTGGAGAGTGAGACCTGGTCAGTTTTGTTCCCCACTTATCATGTCAATCCAGATGAAAGTGCCAAAAGCGCGTGCTATTCCGAAAATCGCAGGAAAGGAAAAGCAACAGTGCAGCTTGTTGCAAGGTAATATTTGTCCAGCAGGAAAGTGTTAGGCCGAAAACAAAAGGTTGACGTGGACGATGGAGATGGAATGAGATGAAACCGGTCCTTGCTACTCTCTCTCACGGACCTCGCAATCGCTAAGAGACACACAGGTAGTACGAAGGTCGTTACGGTTGACCAAGTACACGCTCGAGGCTCAACCTACTAATAATCAGTATACAGAACCGCACCTTTCTAGCAGTTATCCCCGTGACCAGCAATCGTCGGGTAGCTATATACCTTTGTTTGCGGCAGCACGGCGTGCGCAATAGTGACCACTGACTGGTGAAGTCAGGGATTTGTTTGTTTCTTTGTTTTTCTGTTTGTTCTGGCTGTCCATCTGTATGCAAGTTAGTGTAGTAGATCTGCAATGCGCGACTATACACAATGTGCGTGGAGGCCGAGCGTGTCTTCTCCATCTGCAGTGCTGTCTGCCAAGCCCTTAACGAGCGAATGAACAAATCCATCCGGCAAAAGAGGGGCCGACTGATCGGCCACTGCAGCGGCTTGGCTCATGGCATCCTGAACTGCTCCGGGATATCTTGTGTCGTGTCAACAGTGGCTTTGGTTGGCTGCTGTTAACCAGGTGGTGTTGGCGCTGAGGGATCTGGCATTCTTCAGCCCGCCTCAAAAGTCAGGCCTCCCACTCATACGTCCTTGTTCGCTCTATCTTGCAACCACATTTGAACCTTGCAGGAGAGCAGGATAGCGGGTCATGACAAACCTCAGGTTTTGCTGTCCCAGGAGCGTCTTGGGACATTGATTGGGCATGCTCCTAGATTTCATCTGCAACCACTTGTTGCCACACACGGGGCTCGCTCTGCTCGCGCAGCACAGTATTTCACAGCATGTAAAGTGGCTGACTGGCACGGGACTAGTGTACCACTCACTGATGCCACCCCTCGGTCTTGGTGATGGTGGTGGTGTTGGTGACGATCTGACAGAAGCAGCCCAGCCGACCAACTTGCCGTCGGCAAAAAAGACACCACCAGCTAGGTAGGCAGGCACAACGCAGTATGATCGCTGATTGCATACTGCTCTATCATCCCAGTGGCCTTGTCTTGTACACCCTCCGCCGTTGAGCCGCCGTAAGGGGCTGCAGATGCTCGGTCTGTCAAGTTAGCGGGCAGTCCCAAGTCCCGAGTTGCAATCTACAATGTCTGCCCAGCAGGTGCTAACGAGCACAATCAGGCTCTATCCTTGCTTGAGACCCCAGCTCCCCTTGCCGTCCGAAGAGGCCTGACCCTGTACGGCAAGGCTTATCCCTGCTGCGCTTCCGCGCGAAGTGTCAGGGGTCGGAACAGAGAATGGCAATTGTGAAAGAAAAAGCACGACGATTATTTTTTTACCAATCTCTTTGACGGTTAAGAACCGTTTGCGTCGAGCATATTTCCAGCCGTTTGCCCAACGACAATGGGTCCAGCCCACCGGCCCGCTGCTCGCTGCCTCTGATCAGAATCAGGTCTACATCTGCGCCAGATCTAGAGTTGCGAGCTGTGCAGCATCCCTGGCGCAAAGACCTGCGACTGATTGTGCGAGAAGGGTGGGATCCACGGCCGACCTTTTGGACTGGGGTGCAGAGTGTTGCTGGCAACATACGAGGCCTGTCAATTATTATGATATGGTGCTGCCGAGGTAAGCACGCAGGGTGCGATTGCAACAACCCCAGCTATGCCCCTGCCGCTAGTCCGCAACTGGTAGCCCATACGCAGCGCTGGGAGACAGCACCAAAGTACCAAGGTAATAGTTGGCTAGCCGGGGCGGCTGGTCTGGGATGCAGCTCTTGCCCTCACATCCCACTTCCACTTCCACTGCCACTTTGCAACGCGTGCATGCATCGTAATCGTACTTTTCCGCAGCGCAGTCCTGCGGCCCCTCCTCGCTTGAAACAACCACCTGGGCACAGAGAGAATTATCATTCTTGCCGGGTACGTACTTTGTACCTGGGCTTATAGCACAAAAAAGTTGGCGAATGGTCTGATCCCTCTTCTTCCCGTCCTCTTGCCTTACCAAAGCGTTGCCTAGTATTGTAAGTTAAGTACTAGCTGATAAGTACTAGCTGATACTTATACTCGAGCCCTGCCCTCGCACCCACTTCGACGCCTCTCCGCCTCCTTCTCAACCTGGTCCTCACACCACCCGTGTGTGTGTCTTACGGCCGGTTGGAAGGTGTGGGATTCTCATTGTCTCGCGGGTCTTTTTGAGGTCCAAGGTTCCAAGCCTCACTTGTGTCAGCCAGTACTTGCAAGCAATTGTGCCCTTGCTTGCACCTCAACGAACACCATTGATACATACTTGTTTATGCTCTCCTTAGCACCACCAGCGTCCAGCACCTGTCGTTTCGCCTTCTGCTGATGGTCCCAAAGTCAGCCTAGGCGGCATTTACATATTCCGCCCTGCCTCCCGCAACGCAACCACTTTCGGATTGCGTGTGCCTTCAGTCTAGCTCAGCTCAACCCAGTACAGCTTGCCTTTTGGGCTCTGTCGCTCGTTTTGATTCATCTCACGTCCTGCGCTTTTCTTGCTCTCAGCCCCTTGTGGTCTGTGGATTGATGCAGCATCTGCTCTAGTACCTATCTGCTGGCTTCTGTGGTTAGTTTAATGTGTCTCCTTTTGTCACATAAACCTCATTTATCGCGTGTGCTCTAATTTCTTTTAACCTCAAAACACTTGTTGCACATGTTTTCTGTAGTGTATTTATGGCTCTCAGTTTACCTTTTTGACACCATTCATCATCAACGCCCTCAGCATTAACAATTATTACAGTTTGTTCTTTGAAGCCATCCAAGAGGACCCTTTTCAGTAGAACACCGTCGAGTCCAAGCGGAGTCCTTGCCACGCACAAGGCCTCATGCCGGCATTAGTATTAGTCTGGCTGTCCTAGAGGAGGATCGATCAAGCTCGCTTCCATGGGTAGCCTCAAGCCAGCACTGTCCCTCCGCGATCAAATGCAAGGCGCGGAATCTTCGCCGTCGAACACTGGCGTCCTTCAGCCGACGACTCGACTGGCGTCCGACAACGGCTTCATGTCTGTACACATGGCAGCGATTAAGCCACGAACCACGAGTGCCCGCGATGCACAGAGCGGCTCTTCTTCCAGCGTGAGCCAGACGAACGTGGTGATTCTCAGTACCATTCTGTCTGTCGTTGGGCTGGTCATTGTTTGTGGCTCGATATGGGTCTGCATTCGGTATCGACAAAGACGCACAAGGCTGTTCAACCGCGGTATCACACCCATCGGAGACGACGAAATTGAGACGTGGAAAGGCCACCGCATCGAAAAGTCGCTCGAGACTCATCTTCCTCGCGTTTCTGCACAGCACTCATCGCAGTCGAGTGAGCGCGGCCATCGAAAGCACGAGTCTACTAGCTCCACGCAAAAGCCGCCAAGTGTCATTGTCTATGCTCGCACATCCGAGGAGCAGTGGGTGCGCTCACCCTCTACACCAGGACACAACAGCACGATGAGTTGGGACGGCAGCAGAATGAGTTTCGACAAAGAACTGCCATTCACTCCAATCCACGCCAGAGCTCCAAATGCTCGAGAAGGCCTCACAGATGAGGCCATTCCAGGGGATGTTCCCTTCATTCAAAGCCCTAGACGCCGCGGATCCCGTCTGTACAAGCCGCCGCGTGTTCCACATCAAGCTCATGTACGGCGGAAGAGCTCAAGATCGAGCTCCAGCCTATATAGAGTTGGCGAGGAAGTCCCGTACTCTGATACTGTGCCCTACTCGGATGCCGACCCCTATAGAAACTCGCACGAATACTATCCAGGCCATTACCGATCGTATTCCTACTCCGTTTCATCGCCGCAATCACCTCCTCGACTGTCGCTATCAAACGACTGGCCCCACGACAACCATGATCTCATATCGCCTCGCCTCGTCCGGCCAGAGGACATTGGGCGAGCTATTGGCTGAGCAGCTATGCATACCTGAGGCGAGACTGGCTGCATTCGTCATTCAGTCATCACGACCTGTCTGCCAAGTTGGGCAAATCGCGCCCCCCCCCCCCGAGTTGGCCACTTATGTTCCACCATGCATTTTTGAGACATAACGACGTCGAATCGAAAGAACAACAGAAAACAACAATAAATTGAAACAATCATGCTCCGCGCATTTCCATTTCCTATGTGTCTACGAAATGACGAGGAAGTATCAATGTGGTGGATATACCCAATACTTGAGGGCGGCAATCTATTGGCAACCAACACTTTTGTTAGGTTGCATCTATGTGCGCGCGGAGGGTGTCTGAAGTATTCTACTTTTTGGAGGGCATTTATTTGCTCACTTTGGAAGCTTTGCTCCCGCATCGCGGTCCGAGGTATTGTTGAACAATACTTACCTGTTCAAAGACTTTGAATCGTCATTTATATCTGCCCTCTTCAGACCATGTCGTGGAGCAGGTGTGCGTTTGGTCTTGCTTGAACGATTGCCGCTACATGTATATGTTTGGCCGGCGTCTTTCCGAAGATTTATGTGTATTCAGATGAAAGCATGTTGTGGGAAATGTATTAAATAATCGAGCGCCACTTATTCACTGTTATTATTATCAAAAAACAAATAAATACAAAATTGAAGAAACTGATAAATCTCGAGAGAAGTCTATGATATGTGATGTCTGATATATTTTTTTGCTCATTGATGTTCCACCGATTCAATGTATTACTCGGTTAGAAAGTGCATTCCAGGATATCGTTATCAAGGCTCAAATATTTTGTGATTGTATGTGATGGAACACATTTGTCTCCATATGATGATTGTATACTGTTGATTGTTCAGCACTCTCGTATAACGAGAGATTCAATCCCTACGCCGTCGTTGAAATTGCAAAGCATAGTAATGGGTATGGTTGAGGTTCAGGATTACGAAATATCTGTGTACTTAGTGACGTACCCTATATCTTGCTGATCTAAGCATGATTAGCAAGATAATAGGCATTTGAGATGCACTCTTGGAAGCAAGGACCCCTGTCTTCTGGCCCGTCTCGCTCGTCAGGCGCGTCGCGTGTTCCGCGGCGCCTCTGTAAAGTAGCCAGCCGCAAGCTCCCTGTAAATTTTCCACATCCGAAGGAATGAAGTTACAAGAAAGCCTATCCAATATCGAGCACCAGAGCCTCGCTATCTTGACTGGGCTAATCATCCACCCAGCCAACTTGTCAGCCGAAGTAGAGCAGACTCTTTGATGCGACCGATGACGGCCTGGCCGGCATATACAAGTTATAACGTACATCCCATCCTGATACCATTTTGAGATCGCATCGTACCTTGCCAGCGTCGACCCCGCCTTTGTTCGTACCAGACATAGCACAGTCACGATCAAGACTACGAGCCAGTCGATCACTCAATCTCTCGATCGAACCAATATCCAAGCCTGGCTCGTTGCCAACCAAAACCTTCTACGATCCAGCCATCGACCATCCCCCGTCTGTCTGCCCGCCCACCATGCCGTCGCGCAAGAGCGACTCTCACCGCAAGAGCGACGCATCCGCGTCCTTTGCAAAGCTCGTACCGATAGAAGATAGCACTTCACCTTCGCCGGCCGCAGCGTCGATGGCTACTGGTGCGGGTGCGGGTGCTGGAGCTGCCGCAGCTGTCTCAGCTGTCTCAGCACCACCACAATCACAACCGTCATCACAACCACAACTACCACAGCATCAGCCTCCCGTCCTCGCACCAGCCCTTGCACCTGCCGCGTCCGCACCCGGGTCCACGTCCGCGCCCTCAGCCTCGTCCGCTCTCGCCCTCCCAACCATGGACACCTCGATGCCCCCTCCAAGCCTCCCACCGCCGGGCTCTTCATCGCAGAACCCGGGTACAGTCGCCCATTTTGCGCCCAGGATGGGCTCGACGAGCGCTGCCGGTGTTGGTGGTGGCGCGAGCTTGGCGCCGTTGCTACCTGCCGTGTCGTCTTCGGATAAGGGCAAAGAGAAGGAAGAGAAGAGTGGACCTGGGGGACATCCCAAGGAGGCTATCACGATCCCGATCGAGGTATGTGTTTGCGCGGATGTGTGTTTGTTTTGGGTGCGAATTTGTGGAAATCGATGACTACGAGACCCTCCTGCGCAAGAATGGCCTGGGTGAACGAGAGGGGAAAAAAAAACAAAGGAACCGAGAGGAGATGAGCGACGAATTTGACCGCAGGAGAATCAATGCAAGAAACCTGACAAGATGCTAACAGTGTTTGATCTCAGGAGCTACAATTACCAAAGTCAATCATCACACGGCTCGCCAAGGGCGTCCTTCCGCCCAACACCCAAATACAGGCCAATGCCATCCTCGCCATGACCAAGAGCGCAACAGTGTTTATAAACCACCTTGCCAACGCGTACGAGTCCATCCTTGCTTCTTCTCAGCCAAAAAAAAAAGGGACATGTCGTCGAGGCTTGTCCTTTCTAAATCCACAACATATGCACGGAAAAGGGACCCAAGCTGACGAGAAACACACAAAAAAGGGCCAACGAAATCACGGCGCTACAGAGCAAAAAGACAATCATGCCAGCGGATGTATTCCGCGCGCTCGACGATATAGAGTATGGCTTCATGCGTGAGCGCGTCGAAGCAGAATTCAAGAGTATGCATATCCATCTCTACCTCTCCCCCGACCCCAAAGTCACAACTGGGTCTTCATTTTCTCCCTCATGCTCTTCTACCTATTCACAACCACAAACGACTTACACAAAAGCACCCATGACTAAACTTCTTCTGTTCCTGGTGACTTGCAGAGTTCAACGAAACGCAAACAACCAAGCGCTCAGCCTACCGCAAAAAAGTGGCAGCGACTAAGAAGACGTCCAAGGGCTCCGAAGAGGGGGATGGTGGCGCCGATATTGCCATGGCAGGTACAGACGGCGACAGCGGTCTAGGTGGCGCGGACAACTCAACCATTACCTCGGCGGCTGAGTCTGCGACGGGGCCTGGAGGAGGCGGCGCACACCGTGCCAAGAAGGCGAGGACGGATGCTGATGCCAAAATGATGATGGATGTTGATGAGGAGCTCAACGATGCCTCGGACCCAGAATCTATGCCTGAGGAGGAGGAGGAGGAAGATGAGGATGAAGATGCGCAGGCGGATGAAGAAGAGGAAGAAGAGGATGAAGAAGAAGACGAGGAAGAGGAAGGAGAGGAGGGACAAGGCGGTGCAGAAGGAGAGGACCAGGATGCACTCGAGGAGCGGGAAGAGCAACCAGATGATGATGAGGCGCTGGACGATGGGAACCATAGTGATTAGACAGGGTTTGTCCTTTGAGCGTATTTGATGTAAGTGCTGAATGTGATGTTATGGAACCGTACCTTATTGCTTAGCTTGCTTCTAGTGCTGTATACTCGTCCCTCCGTCCGATACGCCGAAAGCGATCAGAGAATCATGCATGGAAAATTCCTCGATCATGAAGTGATTTTCTCTGATCTCTATTTCTCGGTGATCTTCCGTCAGCAGCGTCGAACATTGCATAGGGAGATGATGGAGGGCTTAAACCTTTGGATAGAATGTATCGACGGACCTCGACATCAGTATATCCTTTGACGTATGCTGATCCATTTTCATCCATCCGTCCTTTTGTCAATTGTATCAATCACCTCACAAGAGGAACATACAGTATGACTCTTCCATGCACGAGCATTCTCAATTGGCTTCTCTTCGCTTGTAGGTACCCAGTAAAGGAGGCCTCGTCGCTCATTTGTGGCCAGGGAAAACGTGAAAATACCTTGGTAGGCGAGTAAGTCCGTATCAGACCATGCTATTGTGAAAAGAACATGGTTGTTGTGTGCTCTTGGAGGCTGAGTTTGACCAGATTGATGATGGGTCTGGGCGCTGTTATTGTTACAGCTACCTACCCAGGTGAGTATACATATCTGCGGAGGCGAGACTGTACTTGCCGGACTTACCCAACAATGAAGTGCCGTGACATTTTGCCTACTAAGCTACTTGGCCGCTACTTTTGCGTTGTTCACGTCAATTGACCGGTTTTTATTTCGCATGGACTTAGATAGTACGAACTGCAATAGAGTAGAGCAACCGAACAATTCTCGCCGTTAGCCATAATCTCATATTCTACAAACCAGCCTGTGTAACCAAACAGGCATTCATCATACTTATATGTAAATAGGTTTCCATATATAGAAATGTGCATTATCCCGCTCAATACTTGCTTGTAGCCTTGAGTAGAAGCTCCATGTACTCGTTTGTTTCGTTAATTTGATGAAGCGACAGGCTATATCATTCCATCTGAGTTCGTTTGTTGCGTCTCGTGATATTGAAAGTGGTTGAGAGTATATACCATACATATTTAATCTGCTATATTGCATCTCATCCAATCCGACATAGCAGAATGCCTTTCTTTTTCTCCTCAATGACGCTTGTCCGGCATGCCTGACTGACCGATTGATGTATGATCGTGTGTCATGAGATCGAAACCAACAAGGCAAACAGAAAGAGAGGACAATGATCTATCTCCCCCAGAGAAGGAGACGGGGATATATTCACGTACTTAGAAATTCGCTCCTGATTTTCTTTTCGTTTTATTCTTTCCTTTGCCCTCTCCCTTGGCTTGTTTGACCTGCTGTTTATTGATTCTGTTCACTCATCATCCATGAATCCAGTACCACTTTAGTTTCCACGCAAATTGACCCTCCAAATCATCGTTGATCAATTTTGACGTGAACAAAAGTCAACAGAAATAAACGACACATCTTTGATGAATACCATTTTGTAAAACCATGCAACGAATCACGCACAATCTATTTGCCTAAGTACATACAAATTAACTTAGCAACCAGCAAGCCAAAAATATGAATGACTTCACTATACCGAAAAAAACGAATGAGCTAAAAGATGAAATTTGGATTGACGTCAATGTCATCAAGGCAAAAAGCAAATTAGGAACCTAATCACATATGCAATATCCAGGCCAGCATCATCCATAAGAAAATTATTCTGCTCATGTGCAAATATTTTTCAATCACCATATTGAACATAATTGGCGGCAACGCTAACATTCATAACGATCTTGGTCTTGGTGTGGTCTCGGCCAGGATCCCTCGTGTATCCAACATCAAGGCTGTTATATATATATAAATGATGATTTCAATAGAATTGGACCCCAGTGTTCAGATCGGGGATGCATATATATATATATACAGTAGCGACTGATTGTAACCGAGTAGGGTTCAAGAACATATGTTTTTTCGTGACGGTAACATTTCGATTCTATCAATATAACACAAACCAGCATGTGATCCAAAAATTTCCCTTTGAAACATGCAATTTCATCCCGTAAATTCAAACCTGTGGCTGCTTGACCACTCCCAACCTATGAAAGGGCGCCCACGTGCAAAACCACTTGCAATTGAATACACCGGCCAAATCCGCTGAGAGATTTAGATTTTCGTAGCTACATCGATACTGCATGGGCTATATTTGTCTCTTCTCGAACTTTTGAGACACTTCATCCACATGCTTTCCCTTTTTCTTCTTTTTGCTTGTCTTTCTTTTCGGTTGTGTTACAACCAGGACGAGGCACGCGGATGGGCCGAGACAAAAGCCGTCGGACACATGAAGAGGTAACATGGGCGGCCAAGGTAGGGCTGCAACGTATGCTGGGGATTAGAGTGCAAGGAATTGGCACAGGAGCAAAGCGATATCCGATCCACAATCCATGCGATGCACATGCCCATGTAGTGCAGCTTGTGACAAGTGCGTAAACTAATGCAAATGTGGGACCATTAGGGCACTGTCGTGTGATGTTTTGCCCTCAATGGTAGGCTTCGCACGCTGAGGTTCGAGTTGGTGACTCTGCGTACATACTCGCTCCTAATGAACTCTGCCGTGACTACTGTGGTGGCGTCGGTAAACATAAACGTTTGACTTACCTCACGCTTTCCCTCGAGCTAGCAAAGAAAGAAACGATAAGTTTCCAACGAGCAGCCCGTCGTCAAGAGTGCCAGCCTCAAAGTCTGGAAAGACACAAAAATCCTCCCATTCCTGACAGCTCGTATTCTTGCGACGCCGGGAATAAACACAGCAACGTGTTTTCTAATCTCTGGTCTACGTCCAAATGCAACCTAGCGATTTCCGCGGACGCCCACGTTGCTTCCGTGATGCGATGCCTGGACCGACCAAACAAGGCAGACCCCTATTGTGCAGGACATCTTGACTGGACCAGACCCGACTGTTTGGGCAGCTAAGTGAGAATCGGTCGACTATTGGCTACTGCTACCTCGTGAGACGCGCGGTGGGCATATTCTCAGCACGGCTGTATGGACCATTTAGGCAGACATCGATATGCTGTTCACTGCGTCTGGAGGGTGGAGTTGCGCTCAGGTGGGTAATAAATCCCTTTGGAGAAGGAGTTGAGCGAGAGAACGTGGGCTCGGGAAGCCATCTGATGCGTCGATCATTCGTGGGAATTAGACCGTGGTATACTTTGTACTCGGCAGGCTGAAGACCACGGGGAAAGGCCCGGCTCAATTGCGACCAACGGCACAGGATCCCCGAATTAATCGAGATGTTTGAATAGCTGAAGGAGCGTGCGGCCACGAAGAGGTTGCAGCATCCGCCGGCAGCCTTTGGGGTCCAAACAAAGTAGATGCGGCGGATGTCGTCGATAATAGTGCTTTTAGTATACTCAAGCTTTGTGGCTCGCTTGGCAACACTTGAAGGAAGATCTCTGGGCGCGGGAGGCCATCTCTGATCGCCGCCACGCGTGAGCTCCGAAGCGCAAGACAAGAGATGCCAAGGCCTGCGAGGAGCCGGCATCTCGATGTTGGGTCGCGGGAGGGCGAGGTTGTCATCGATGGGTGTGCTTCGGAGCGTGGGTGCAGCACGCGAGTTGGCGGTTGGTGGTCATCGGCAGGCCCCAAACCGGGCTGGTTGGCGACATTGAAAGCTGGAGATGTGCAGTCGAGGTCGGAAGTGGAGAAAGACGGTCGTCCTGTCATGGCAGCACGTGTGGGCAGTCGCGCCTTCTTATTGGTTTCTGAATATGGGGGAAGGTGAGAAGGCCGCAGGGGGCCCCGCCCGGGGACCCTGCAACGCAGACCCCTGCTAGCCTTACCATGTATGCCATGCCACCAACCGAGGCCAGAAGCGGTAAGACAAGCGGTAGAGACGGACAGGGGCTGTCACAGGGGGGGCGCTACAGGGGCTATCCACTGCCTTTGAACTGCTAGTGCATATGTACGTACTCTAATTCAGACGGCCCTCGGTCAAGAGGCCGAGGCTGGTCCGCTAGAGACGCAGAAACGGAATGGCTGGGCTGGAGTGGAGATCAGATAGTCTAGTCACACCAGCAAAAGGCTGCCAGTTTTTTTGCCATTCTTTTTGCCAGCCAAACCAGCCCACGGAGCACTCCGCCGCCCGGTACGAGACGCCCACCCCTCCAGAACGACGATCTAATGCGTAACAATCGAACCCAGAGAGGGAGGCGAGGGCAGACCAGAGAGCTCTGGACCGTCAATATGCTTTGGGAGAATAGTGGCATGGCAAAATGGCAATTCTGACCACCGGGATCGGACGGCGCCAAAGGGTCACGAAGGAATATGTTTACACGCTTGTTGATCCTCCGGTCCTTCCATGCACCACGGAACATATCATGTTCGTCATTCCCATTACATGTCGACAGTAGCAGCCGGCCACTGAGAGCTCGTTGTGGCGGAGCGTGCCAGCTCGACAGGACATGCCGGATATTGGCTGAAAGTGCACAATGGAGGCAGAGACTCGAAGCAGATCTGCCTAGCTGTCTATACGGTGTACTATAGCACTACCTACTGCGTACTCGGTTACCTCGACGGCAAGTTGCGGAATCGTGTTGTTGTGTCTCCATTGCAGCCGCCATTGCACATGACACACTTTTGTTCCCTTGGTCAATTGTCCATCACAGATGACCTCTGACTGGCTTCTTCAATTCAGCCGCAATTTCTAGAAGGGGAGATCCAAACACGTCCTCGGTCTGGAGGCATCAGACAAGGCATTTTGGCGAGATATTTGTTATTTTGGTGTCGTCGTTCGCGTCCGAGTGACGTCGCTTCTACTTGTGTCTCACCTCAACGTGTTGGGAGCGCAGTACTGGAACAAGTACTTGCCCTATCGGGTCAGGTTACATAGGACCACCTACGGAGTACCCATCTTCACTTTACCATTTGCAGCCATGGATCCAAGCAAGTCCTAACTGTTCGCGTCTCGACCACTGCCCGGTCAACTCTATGGCCTGGACAACTTGACCGAGCTCGAATGCCTTCTTCCTTTTAGCTTTTCCCTTGTGCAGCGTCAGAGCGTGGCTCTCCGCTTTTGTGTGTTCGCCTTCGTCCGTCAGAGGCTCCATAAAAGCTGGATTATTTTTTCCCTTAGTCGACTTTGCCCGGCCCATTGTGGTGGGGTCCTCCTGCCCTGCGATTGATCTGGCGACTCTCGCCCAAGTAGCGTAGCAAGCACGACTGGCAGCGACAAGACAGGACAGGGCAGACCCGCTCGCGAGCGGCTCCACCCCACCAAGTCAGGTTGCATCTGCAAGGATACCGCCTTTGCCTCGAGCGTCGCTACCCTGCATTTTTATTTTTTTACTGCGGTGCCATCTCCATCGGATTAACGTACTGTCAACTGCTGCTGTGCAGGGCGAGCTGCTGCTCCTGGCTCCTGGCTTGCTGGCTGCTTTAAAACGCACCTCGTCCTCTGTCCTGCCCGAGCTCGTGTCTCCCTCTCTTGCTCGAGCTCTCCAGAGATCTTCACACCCCTCTCGTCTCGTGCGGTCTTCCTCCCGCCTACGCAACAGCAACAGTCTCACAGCCTCTTTTCCCTGTGTGATAGGCCTCAATAAGGCTCAGGCCATAGGCCCCAGACACTATACTTTTGTCTTATCCTTCACCACCACCTCTACCTCCTCCAACCAAAATGTCGCAATATCTCGAGCACGAGCGCCACCACCAGGCCACGGTTGGCCAGATACCCGTGCCTCACGGCCCAGAGACGGGCGACGAGACTTACCAGTTCCCCACCCACAATGGCCTGACGTCGCAAGAGGAGCGCGAAATCTTCGGCTACCTCACCCACCCAGACGACTCGTACACCGCAGAAGGTGTCTACTGGGCTGATCTGCCTCTGCGCCAGCGCCTCTCCTTTGTCAACAAGGTCGATTCCCAGGAGACCAAGAAGGAGCTCTCTACCATTGGCCGCATGATCAAGAAGGATCCTCTGAGCCCCCTCAGCTGGTACTGGCGCAATGCCGTGTTGCCCGGTGCCGGTCTCGGTCTCGAGGGCTACGTACTGTTCTCCATTGGCAACTTGAGCTCTTACTTTGCCAAAACCGATGGTTGGAAAGAGTGCTGGGGCACCAAGACGGTCGATGGCGAGTGCAACCTTAACTGGATTGCCGCCGTCACTTACCTCGAAATCATTGGTATCATGTGTGGTCAGGTTGCTGTCGGTGTAAGTGGCTCACATTCTGGACAGCTCTGTGTTTTATCCTACAATGAGTTCTCTTTGCTGACTTTGGCGCTTCTCTCAATTAGCTTATTGGTGACTGGGTCGGTCGCCGATGGGGTTTGATCCAAGATGCCCTGATCATGGTTCTCGGTCTGATCATGCTTACCGCTTCCTGGGGCACCTCGCTCGAGGGCTGGGTCATCTGCTACGCCTGGTCGCTCTTTATCTACTCCTTCGGTGTCGGTGGCGAGTATCCTATGACGGCTACGTCGTCCATGGAGAATGCTGTCGGAGCCGGCAAGGTCTCCACCCGCGAGGACCGTCTGCACCGCGGCCGCAAGGTTACCTCGGCTTTTCTGATGCAAGGTTGGGGCCAGCTTGCCAACCAGGCGCTGCTCATCATTCTGCTGCTCATCTTCCACCACGGCGACGGTAACCCCCCTTACGGCACCGAGAGCACCCAGGTCGTCTTCCGCTTGTCCTTTGCTATTCCCGCCGTTGGCACCCTCTGGCTCGCCTACTACCGTGCCTACAAGATGCCCCAGGCCTCCCGCCAATTGCAGATTGCCAAGAAGAAGTCCAATGTCACGGGTTACGACGTCAACTCCCTGCGCCTGACCTTCAAGTACTTTGGTGGCCGCATCATTGCTACAGCTGGTGCGTGGTTCTGCAACGACGTCTTCTTCTACGGCAACAAATTGTTCCAGTCCTCCTTCATTGATGTTGTTACGGATAACTCGAGCTCCATCATGACCACCTGGATCTGGAACTTGTACAACATCATTGTCGCACTGGCAGGCTACTACCTGGCCTCCTTCTTGATTGACAACAAGCTGTATGGTCGTAAGATGATGCAGCAAGTTGGATTCTTTGTCTGCTTCTTGTGCTTTGTCATTCCGGCATTCAAGTACAAATACTATTCGTCCGAGGCGGGCATCCACTCGTTCCAAGCCATGTACTACCTCTCTTCGTTTTTCAACCAGTTTGGTCCCAACGCTGTCACCTTCCTTGTCGCCGGTGAGGTGTTCCCCACCCCAGTCCGCGCGTCCGCTCACGGTTTCTCGGCCTGCATGGGCAAAGCTGGTGCTCTGCTGGCCGCTATCCTCTACAACTACATTGACACTCAGATGCGTTTCTACGTTGTCCCTTGGTTCGGCTTGGCCGGCATGCTGTTCACTTTCATTTGGCTTCCTGACACGACTGGTCTTGATCTGAAGGAGCAGGAGCGCCGCTGGCAGTACATTCTCGAGGGCAAGGAAGACCAGTATCACGGCATTGCTGTGCACCCTCAGCACTTGAGTCTCTGGGAGCGCATGCGTGGTGTTGGCAAGCACTACAATGCAGAGCTTGACCTACAGCAAAAGGTTGCTGACCTGCGGAAGGATTGGGAGCTGCAGGAAGCTGAAAGACGTGAAAAGGAAGTCAAGGGCGAGCAGCCCTTGATGGACAGTGAATTCACTGAAGAGGCGCACAACTACTTCCAGCGCACGACTTCCAACACGGCGACGGGCGGCGTGCTGGGCGGCGAGAAGCTGGCGAATGAGAGTGTCGATGGTAGCAACAGCCCCGATGAGAAGACTGCATGAACAAATGTCAAAGACACGAAAAACTGAGATTACAACGAAGGAAACAAGGGACAAAAAAACACATAGCTGTATTGCCCTACATTTTTTGGATTATATTGGTCGTTTTTTGGTTTCTTTGGAATAGAAGTATGGTGTAATGCCTCTGATTTTCACTGGTTTTGGGTTTTTGCTTCCAGCTTTTTGCTCATAATACCCGCAGCCTTATGAGATATGTCTGCAAGCTGTCTGCACAGGATGGATTTTCTTTTTGGTTTTATTTTGGCGATGATGTCTTAGTTGCAAAGTCACGATACAAGATGAACTTAATTTTTATCACTTTCTACATAATTGCACCTGTCTACTTTAACAATGACTGTCGTTCTTACGTCCCAAGTTGCTTGCTAGTTGTCCCTGGGGCCGCCTCTCAGTGGTGTTTTCTATAGATGCCAAGGTGTTATTGTCATTGTAGTGACCTGCCTCTTTCTCTTGTTCTCGGTCTTCAACATTCTCGTTTCAGCTGCTGCTTTTTGCGCATATCAAGGAACAGCCTAGTGAGTTTTTTTGTATTAGTCACATTGTCGGACTGCGGTTGTACATGGCGGGTTTGGGAATAGCACGAGGAGTCACTGTTGAATAGCAGTGGAAATGTCTCAAGTTTTGTTCATGTATACAATTGAGTATAAGAATGCCGATGCTTCGATTGTTCAAGAAAAAAAGATAGTGTCATCTTGCTAAAATCTGAGACTTGGGAGTTTTCAAGGTTGTATGCCGGGCTGGCAGGTAAGCTCCGGTACCTAGGTACTTTCAGAAAAAGCGCTTGGTTGGCCCTTTCCGATAGGATGCTCCCATTGCCCAAGCTTTCCCTCTCTCTCTTTCAAAGGCCCCACTCGGCGCTAACCCCACCAAAAGTTGATTTTGGCTCGAATTTACCCAAAGGGCGAACGAACCTCGCAGAACAATCAAGCAAAACCCAAACAAAGCCCTTCCACCCACCGCCCACGTCGAGCCTCATTATCCGTGGCCTGCCTCCATCCGAATCGCACTTCTTTCTCTCTCCTGTCGCTGGCCCCCAGAGCCCATCGACACGAGCTTTGCTTTTTTCCTCTGTATTCGAGACAGATAGACACGACACGACACAAAAAGGCGAACACACAAACACCATGACCTCCTCGATCGCCGACCTCATCTCGGCGCTGCCCGACGGTGACGGATGGGGCCCTTCCATCACCAGTGAGACCACGCTCGATGGCGTGCCCTATGCGCCCTTCTCCAAGGGCGACAAGCTGGGTCGTATGGCCGACTGGACCTCTGATGGCAAGGACGGCCGTGATGGTCGTGGTGGGCGCAACCAGTACAATAGGAATTACAGAGGTGCGTTTTCTATATGGGCGTTGAATGCTTCTCCTTCACTTCCTCCATTCTCTCTTCCCTCTTGCTTGCAGACTCAAAAGGCCCATCCGCCTTGCTATCATCAATGACACTGACGCGAGCTGCATTCTCTTTGGGCTGTGATTAGACCAACAGACGTATGGCTTCAACGCTGCCTCCATCTTTGCCGCCCCGGCCGCCGAGCAGGACGAGGCCTCTTTCTCTGTTGTCTCCAACGTCCGCGACGCTCCCAAGACCCGCTTCGGCCGCGGCGCCGTCTTCACACGTGGTGGTCGTGGCGCTCGCGGTGCCGCCCGCACAGATGGACGTGGTGGCGGCCGGCAGCAGCAGACGCGCGGCGGCCGCGGCGGTTACGACAGCGGACGTGGTGGGCGCAATGCGCAGGGCGGTGGCCGTGGCGGCCGCCGCTTTGGCTGGAAGGATTACGACAAGCCCCAGCGCAACCGTGATGCCTCCATTAACATTCGCCCCGATTGGAAGCTGTTGGAAGAAATTGACTTTAACCGCTTGGGCAAGCTGAACCTGGATGCCGATGAGGGCGAGGACGTGGACAGCTACGGTTTCGTCTACTACTACGACCGCTCCTTTGACAAGCAGCCTGTCAAGGCTGCTGAGAAGAAGCTCAACCTGCTCGACCGCGCTGTCTACAATGTCACCACTTCGTCAGACCCCGTTATCCAGGAGCTGGCTGACAAGAACGAGGCGACCATCTTTGCCACTGACAGCGTGCTCTCCATGCTCATGTGCGCCCCACGGTCTGTTTACCCTTGGGACATTGTCATTTCCAAGCAGGGCAACAAGGTTTTCTTGGACAAGCGCGACAATGCTGCGCTGGACATGGTGACCGTCAACGAGAACGCCTACGACGCGCCCCTCGAGGCCTCCGAGGGTTCCAAGGAGAGCATCAACCAGCCGGCTGCGCTGGCTGAGGAGGCTACCTACATCAACCACAACTTTGCCAACCAGGTCGTGCTCGAGAACCAGTCCAACAAGGTCGAGATGGCCCACGGCAACCCCTTCTACGATGCCGCCCACGAGACCGAGCCTCCAGCCTCCAAGGCCTACAAGTACCGCAAGTTTGACCTGTCGACCAACGATGAGGATCCAGTGTACCTCATCGTCCGTACCGAGCTGGATGCCGTGCAAAAGAACGCCATCAATGGCGAGGACCAGTTCCTCACCGTGCATGCGCTCAACGAGTTCGACAACAAGGCACAGGGTAGCGGCGGCGCTCTTGACTGGCGCAGCAAGCTCGTGTCGCAGCGTGGTGCTGTTGTGGCCACGGAAATGAAGAACAACTCATGCAAGCTGGCACGATGGACCGTGCAGAGTATCCTGGCCAAGGCCGATGCCATGAAGATTGGGTGAGTCTTTTCTTTTTCTACCATCCTGGTTTACCATTTCGAAAGCAACTTTATCAGCGTTGTTGGCACTGCACAGATCAATAACTAACCAAACTCATTTAGTTTCGTTTCTCGTGCCAACCCCAAGGCCAACGACAAGCACGTCGTTCTGGGCGTTGTCGGCTGGAAGCCCCGCGACTTTGCCAACCAGATGAACCTGTCCCTATCCAACGGATGGGGTATCGTGCGCACAATCTGCGACTTCATCCTCAAGATCGAGGGCTCGACCGACGCTAAGTACGTCCTGGTCAAGGACCCCAACAAGAGCATCCTACGTCTGTACGAGGTGCCTGCCGTCAGTCTGGACGACGAAGAGGACGACGAGGCCCAGGTGCAGGCTGTTGAAGAGGATGACGAGTAAAAACGTTGTGTGAAATTCAAGATTGGTCTAGGCGTTTGCTGGTCGCAACGACGCGCCAAGGGAGCTGATTGTAGACAAAATGAGTGGGGAATGATGAAGAATTCTTTTCTATATATGAAATTGATTTCGTACTGAATAACTTTAGGTACCTAGGCAGGTACGCAACCATGTCCGCCTCCAATGATGGTGGGATGCCCAATCTCGAGGTAGTGCCTGCCAGATATTGATTGAGAGGCCCAGATGAAATTGGGCAAGTGCGAGCGATTGGGACTCAGTTGACGCCACAAGGACGGACTGACCAGCAGCGGGGAGATGCAGACTTGCACTTGTTGAGGCAATCCATTAGTGCTGTAAATACTATGCAATTGTTTTGGCCAGCATCTACTGTGTTGAGAAGTAGGTAAGTAGGCAAGTATGAATATGCACCTGCAAACCCGCTTGCGGCATAGCCTCGTTGCCGCCGTGACTTATCTTTCGGACTACCTCTTCTGCACGCTTGCTAGCAAGCCTGGCACTTTTTCTTATGTACAGAACATAACTACCTCCCTGCGTGTCCATCTGTTTATCACCACAAAAATCCATCATTGCGTGAGTGTCTTCATATCCACTATGATTTTCTGCCCTGTTAAAATGGCTCAAACTGATACTGTCTTTTCTAGACGACTCGAGAACGACACTTGCTCATACCGCTACTTACTTCGACTCACGCGGGTTCATGATACTTCGGCATCGAGCTACACCTGAGTTCTTGGGTTGCCTATCCAAAATCTTGATCATAGTGTTTGATTATGTCAAGCGATATTGCAGCCTCTGATCGATATAAAAGATGGAACAATTTACAGGACTTGATGGAATGGACATAGATTGAATGAAGCCGGATTGAGGAGGTCAACCGAGATTGCATATGCTGCCTCTTCCTAGAGACCGTGTGCACGCATTTTCCGGAAGCTTCTGGGAAGAGGCCGGGCCATGAGAGCATTCGTGATGCGGTTTTTTTTTTTGTTCTTTCTTCCATTTACGCAGGAAGCAGATCGAGCTGTGCATGCTCAGAGCCGCCTGCTCTCGAATGAGGCAGAAAATATAGTGGTCAGACCAATGCCATCATATCGTCATCCTGTACAAAGCAGTCAGATCCCCACTCGCGCCTGGACGTTCCAAAAATAATTGTCTCTAAAGCACGAGTCCATTTCACTCCTCAAGATCTGGCTTGGAAATGTATGTCAGCATGGTCATTCACTATTTATTTGACGGCTCAATCTTGCAAGTCGTCTTTGGAGCGGGTTCGGACCATACAGGCCCTTCATTATGACCTATGGGAAAACATGGTTGGTCCTTACTCGACTGGACCACTCACTTATGCGACTGATAGACTTCCAGCACTGAGCGGCATAGTCGCGCGGGTATGCGTGGGAATACCGAATGATTCAAGCAAATTGTAACAGTTTCAAGAACCTTTCCAAGACGACTGGGAGTTGTGGCACAATATAACTTTTGAGGAGAATGACGGTGAACTATTTCGGGATACAGAAACCAATTCGACCGTGCTTCACAAGTCATCTGCAATGGCATGAAATGTTTCTATGGGGGCTGCTCAACTTGAGTCTTGTAAGGAAGAACAACAAGCTAATGCACAGGGAAAGGGCAAGACAAGGTCTTGTTCGAAGCACTATACCTTGTATCTGGGGCCGTCTATGTCTGAACCAGGCTCATATTGCCGGTTGGGGATAATAAATGGCACGCAAAGTGCACGAGGCGATCCCATGAGACTTTTCGAGGACGTGGAGCACCAGACCTATAAGGATTGTGTGAACTGATTCTCTTTCGGCAGGTTCCCATGTTTTGTGAGAAAAGTTCTAGCATGTTTGCGGTACATATTTTGATCTCAAGTACATTTGGAGATCCTCTCCGAGCAACAACTTCCCAACAAGCCACGGCCTGGCGTGTATAGTTTTCTTCTCTTTCTCCTTGAATTCTCTGAGAAGCTATACGAAACTCTTGCTGGAAACCACCATCCAAGCACACGTAAATATTCATGCCCTTAGTTATGGATGGTAGCACTCAAACCTGGCAGAATCTCTAAGTCCTCCTTTGGATAAAAGTACTTGCCATCTGCCGTGACTTCAGCGCCCTTCTTCTTGCGCTGCTGCTGCTGCTGGCGGATGAGGACCCATTCTTCGGTCGTCAGATGCTTGCCCAGCTCAGTGAAGACGTTTGACGTCTTGCCGAGGCGCTGAAGCAGGGGGCTGTTTTGGATGGGGTCCAAGACAACGTGGTTGTTGGGTCTGTAAGTGCATCGTATCAAATAGTGTGTCAGTACGAGATTTCCTCAGTACACATACTACAAGAAACATCATTGGAGCAGCAGACTTGCAGATGTCGTATGCTCTAAAGGCTGATAGGTTACTTGATGATCTATACAGAAGAATACCACTAACCTCGCAAAGTACAGAACACCAAGACGGTCAATCTCGGCCTGATCCTGTGGCGGTGCGTGTACGCGGTGGATGCTCGACTTGATGAGGCCGCCAGTCAGAGCCGTCAGGGCGTCGCAGGTGTTGATAGTAATGGTGCCATCCATTGGCCTCTGTGGATGAGAGATGAAGAAGTGGTCTTGTTAGCTAATGTGGTCCCCTGGTTGATGCGGTACTCTGTTCAGCTTGAACGTGTTTGGTATCACGAATCGCGATTCAAGCCCACAAGGCAATGAACATTGAAGGAGGCTACTGCAAATCCAAACTTACCACCCACTTCCACTTGCCGTCGCTGTTGAGAATCTGCAGACCACAGACGGGCTGGCGGAAGAGCAACGTGATGGAGCCGAGATCAGTGTGACCTGGCGCGTACATCTCGCCGACGAGCTTGTTCTCCGCCGCCGAGCGAGCGGCGTAGTGCATGTATCGCAGGTGATCCTCACCCTTGACATCGTACTGGTGCTCGTTGACGAGCTGGTCTTCGGGGATTTCGAGGAGGAGGGCGAAGAGTTTGAGAAGCTTGACGACGACTTCGTTGTGGCATTTCTACAATGTGAAAGGAGCAAGTTAGTTTTTCAGGCTTGTATCGACGTGGACTTGCGGAACGAGGTGGTTATGGATGGTGGATGCACAAGAGAAGGAAGACGTACCCGTGCAAAGCTTTCGATTTCCTGAATATTATCTTCGAGCACTGGTGGTTGTTGACGCGGGTGATGGCCGTCAAATTTGGGAATATTGTACACCTGGATGTTGTCCTTGATACCGTTTCCTAGACTGTGTTACATCACATGGTGGATGTTGTCAGTAATCATCTTTGCGGGATATATCAAAAGAAGAAGTGCTACGTCCTCGACTCGGCGCACTTCAGGATGGGCGTGTCTCTTGCTTGGACAATGGGTTCGGCTTACATTCTGGTGCCAGCTGGCCTATATCCATTATAGTCTCCCGAAATCAGAGCATTGTCGCTGTGGAACTTGAGCTTCTCCTCGAGCGGGAGGGCATAGAACTCGCGGCCGAGCGCAAATTGCCGGTCAACTTCCTCTTGGGAGATGTTGAAGTTCTTGACGTAGAAGAAACCGACCTTGGTCACGGCGTGGTCTAGCTCCTTGACGAGTTCTTCTTTGCCGCCTGGCTGGTCGAACTTGCCCAGGTCCAGAGTGACGAGCTCTGCCCAGTCCACTTTGAAAGCCGGCAGAGTTTTGTTAGTCACACTCATTCATGTATACAAGTCTGGTTTTCGCAATGTTGGATTGACTCCTCATAGAAAAGGCAGGTGAGGTTATATGTCTTTTCTTACGGTCTTCCTGGGTCACTGGGACCTGCTCGTACGTGTCGATAACTCTTCCAGGCATGATGAATTTGTCTTTTGATACTGAGCTCTTGGTCTGAAAACTGAATTACTAATGATGAGATGTGCCATATGACTGATGAAGGAAAAAAGCTTTGGAATTGGGGGAATTGGGCTGCACGGCCCACGATCTTTATACATTAGACTCCAAGCCAGCAAACACGTCTTGCCGGTCCTATGTATGCGTTTTATCTTTCACAACCAAGACGTGCATTCATTACAATATCAAGATCCAATTGACCACTGCTTACAATTCACCATCCGCCTTCCCCTCCTTTTCTCTCACCTCCAACACAACCAGACACTCCACTTGTCACTGAACCAGCCACCTAGCGACAGCCGGAGGACACTCGCAGCAAATCACATACATACACACACACACACACTTGAAGAGAGAGATAACATGAGGCAGAGAAGAAAGAGGGGAACTTATGCAGGACTTTGAAAGAACGACGAGAGGTTGAGTGTATAGCACGCAATCATGCGACATGCCTTCTCTGGCCCGCCTCTTTGGATGGCGCAAGACTGAGTGAAGTCGCAAAGTCCGGGCGCGCGAGCCAGTCGTTTCAACGTTCGTGATATTTGCGTGTGCACTTCAGTATGACTTTGACTGACTGGTCTTATTCCCGGGACCGACCAATAATAGCCATGTTGAATATCAGCTATTTCTCCAATGGTAAACATGGACTGTACAGTTGATGAGTTGAAGTGCGTTTTTGAATCCCAACAAGTCAATACACCCAGGCTCGATCTCTCAAAGCGTGAATGCATCAAATATCTGCTTGATACTCTGTATTATATCTGGCGGGGTACGGTCTGCAGGCTGCAGATTGATCAAAGCAACACTCTGGGCGTTGGGATATATGGATGCGTCCCACGGGATCACGCAATTGCCTCATAGAGCACACCATGTCTGGGGGGAAGTCGGCAAATTACCCCATCTGGATCTCTTTATCTTCACTAACTATTGAACAAGGCGAGATGGAAAAGAGGGAAAGTGAAAATATGAGTAGGACCAATTGTTCTGCAAACAACAAATGACGAATGGTTATCAAGAATCTACACAGTCTATTTACATTTCAGAATATACCATTGACCTGTACAAACTAGTACAAAACACAAAATTGCAAACCTCAGCAGGTCAACTATTCCACAGCGAGAATATGATATCTCCATTCAAAAGTCTCGAGACAGACTGTAAATACATTTTGTTGGAATTCGAAACCAGGTTTCCTTTAGATGCAGCATGCTGCATAGCACGCAATACAAGCCTGGTCCAACACCATTCTTAGCGGCACATTGGTACGGTAATCCACAATAAAACACCCACGACTGGACCTTGAAGCCATTTATTGGGCTGGAAGGTCAACGAAGGCGACTTGATATCAGATCGCGGGTATCAAGATGTGGATCTCCAGAACAGCGTGCAGAAGCGACAGAGACTGATGGCGAACTTCAACGTCACGCCAATTTGTGCAAGTCTATACCAAAAACTATGCATACAAGGAGTAATGTGACTGTAGTTTCTTTCCATATTAAGTAATAGAGAGTGTCATCTGTATCACCCTTCTGTCTTATTGTCGCCTTACTTATTCAGAGCGCTTCACGAGTCTTTCAGTTCTTATTCCGTGTCGGGCGTTAGAGAATCGTTCAGCTTTAAAGCTTTGCGGATGGTTGTTGTTCCCTGAATTTTTAATCGAAAGAATAGGAGAGTCAAAGTTCTACAGTTCTTGTCCAGATATGTCTCAACCAGAGACAGAAAATGACTCTATAAGCGGTCAAAAGGACTTCTCCAAGCTCTCATTATGGTCAGCCGTGAAGGAGGTCTTCAACTGGTATCCCTCGGAGTATTCGTCGACTGAGAGAAAGTGAGTAGTATTCTGTTCAAGCCCAAGGAATTCAATGTTCAGCATACTGACCATCGTTTTCTATTCAGGCTGTTGTTGAAGCTTGATGTATCAATTTTGGTCTTTGCTTGCCTTTGCTGTGAGTTTTGCACCGTCTAATTGGAATGAATCGTCGATCTCGAATGGAATACTGACCGAATATTGGATTAGTCTTTGTGAAATATCTTGGTATGCCTCCACGACCGACTGAACAGTTAGGAGAAAGACTTAAGGGCGAGAACGATGGCGACTGACGCACAAGGTTCCTAGATCAAACAAACATCAGCAATGCCTATACATCTGGACTCAAAGAAGACTTTGGTCTGTATGGAAACCAGCTGAATTACCTCAACGTCTGCTACTACACGGCTTATGTAGTGTTCCAGGTTCCTGGTCTGCTGCTGATGTCGCGACCCAAGATGTAAGTGTTCGTACACACCGAGTATATTTGCGAATCAGACACTGACTCCAATATCAGGGCTCGATACCTTTTGCCAACCCTGGAAATCCTCTGGGGAATTGTTACATTCGCCCAAAGCCGAGTTACCAGCATTCACCAACTTTACGCCCTCCGGTTCTGTGCGTTCTCCGAATGTCTTTCTCTCCTTGTTTCTCCATCCCTCCCTTGTTTTGTTGTTATTTCCCATGCCTTTCTTCACATCTGAGAAGCTAACAACCCCCAAGTGGTCGGCATGTTTGAAGCCCCTGTATTTGCAGGCACGCACTTTATCCTCGGCTCGTGGTACTCTGGGCCAGAGCTCTTCAAGCGCGCCGGCACCTGGTTCATTTGCAACCCACTCGGCTCCATGGTAAGCGGCTACCTACAGGCGGCCGCATACACGAACCTCTCTGGAGTGGGCGGCATGGCCGGCTGGCGGTGGCTCTTCATAATTGACGGCGTCTTCACCATCCCCGTTGCGCTCCTCGGCTTCTTCATCTTCCCTGGCATCCCGGACTCACCCAGGCCGTTTTACCTCTCCAACGAGGACATTGATCTGGCTAAGGCGAGATTGGAACGGGCGCAGATCCACCGACCTGGAAAGCTGAACATCAATGTATTTAAGAGAACGCTCAAGAGGTGGCATATTTGGGTGTTTGTGTCTTGCTACGTGTAAGCATTCTCTATTCGTATTGCTCGCTTTCTTTAGGAACCTCGTCTCTCTATGGAGCTTTTCGTATGTCCTATCTGACTGGAAGATTGTGCTGACGAGTATACTCACCCAAAAAACAGATGCATGATCATCTCTTCGTATCCAGTCTCTTACATGAACCTGTGGCTCAAGGCTGAGGGCTTCTCAGTCGTTCAAATCAACGAGCTGCCAACTGCGCTTTATGCCATCAATGCGTTAGTTTCATGGCTGGGAACAACGCTGGCGGCCATTTATCCAGCGTGGACCATTTATTCAATCCAGACGTGCGCAACAATGTTCTCGATGCTGGTTATGATCGTCTGGAACGTTCCACAGAGTCTCAAGTAGGACCTCAATTCTGTTTGGCAGTCTTGATCCAAAAGAAGAAAAGAGATGCTGACAGAAGTTTTAGGTTTGTCTGCTGGTATTTGCTTGGGTTTACAGGATGCGCAAGTCCTATTTTGTATTCAACAGTGAACAGTATCGTTAAGAACGACTCAGAGGAGCGAGCTCTTATTTTGGTGAGTCCATCGAAATATGTTCCCAAAACATCATGGTGGGCTGAGCACTTGATCCTGGAGATTGACGAATTTTCTTGCTGTCTAGGGCTCTATGATGACCTTCGGGTACAGGTAAGACACTCAATCCATGCTGATATACTATCTTCTGTCTGTGGAACGAGGCGCTGACGGTTTTTTGTAGCTTTCAAATCTGGGTGCCGTTGCTTGCATTCCCAACAGCAGGTGTGAATGGCGCGCCACGGTGGCGCCACGGCTGGCCCATTGCGCTCGTCTTCATCTTCCTCTTGTGGGTAGGCTTCATCGCAGCGATATTGCTGCACAAACGCGAGTAAGTAGTATCAACTCACCGGAGCCCGTCAATCAGTCTGCTGACAACAACTCTAGCCAAAAGAAGGCAAAGCAGAGTCCCGTGCTCACTAACGCAGTGCGCGAATCCGACACCGAGACCAGCCCGACCGCTTCAGTTCAAGTCATTGTCGGCGAGAAGACTGGCTGACCAAGTCAAATGAGAAAGCCAGCAGACAGTGTGCATCGCCGAGATCTGTAAAATAAATAAAGCATTTTCCATTCTTTCCAGTGTAACTAGTGTTCCAACTCCAAAACGCCGCTTGATGCACTGGTCTTTGTCTTCTTTCTCCGCTGAACTGGCTAGACGCAAAACAGTAAGGGTATCAAACAAGGAGAACGGCGTTGACACAGCCATCGTTTTCTGGGTTGTTGGTGACCTGCGCATAACGTCCCCAGACGACCTTGCCTGTAGTAGTCTGATATTGGAATTAGTTGCTGTGATATCAAGTCGACGAACCTGTGCTTTGAGCAAGACTTACAGTTAGACCAAGTTCCGAGACGTTGACTTCGAGAACTGTTCCCTTGCTCAAAACACCGAGCTGTGTGTAAAGAGGGTTCTGGGGGTTCTTCTTGACGGAGATAATGGGCAGCTGCACTGTGACACCGAGTTCGGGATGTGTGACTGAGCCACGTTAGTCGAAGACCAGTCTAAAAGCATAACCGAAATCCTGGAGTAGTGACGACATACCATTTGCCTTCTTGTAACGCAGACCCATAGGTCGGATGAAGCGCTCGTACTTGACCGGTCTCCGCGTGAAGTCGGGGCCGACAAAGGTAGGCTTCGTCACCATGCGCTTCCAGCCCTTCTTTTGTGTCTTCTTGCCCGTGCTGATAACCTTGAACATCTCCTCCTCTGAGATACCGCGCACCTTTGGCAGTGGAACGGCAAATCGGGCAGCCTTCTCGGAGCGCTTGTTCTTGATGGAAGAGCTCAGAGCCTTGGCCGAGGTCGGGTTGTTGCGGTCGAGCAGATAGGCGGGCACAGGATTGGCCGGATCGTTGTCGGGGGCGGCGGACTTGACATTGCGCTCCTCGTGGGCCTTGATCTGCTTGCGCATCTGGATCTTTTCCTTGTGGCGCTTCTGGGCGTGCAGCTTGGCACGCAGACCACGCAAGTTCTGCGCCTTCTCGGAAGCCTCGTGGCCCTCGCGGGCGGCGCGCTTGCGGGTACGCTCTTCATGATCTAAGCGGCGACCATGCAGCTTGGTGTGCCTTTCCATGTACTCATTCTGAGGCTGTAGGGGGGCATCATGTGTTAGAGGTCTGAATCGTTGCTCAACGGGAGGCGGGGCGTGGGGGTATGCTGACCATATTGACGTTCGTTGCCCTGCGCAGGGACTTGATTTAAGCCGGTGTTTGTCTGAGTTGAGTGTGGTAGAGACGTAGGTAATAACAAGCAGCAGTCGTTCTAAAGATGGTGGGGATCCGACAGTTTGATAGAATCGTACTGTGGTTCGAAGAATCGGGGAGAGGCAAGGCGACATGGTTATCGGGAAGTTTTCTCTTATCGCGACATTCCTGCTGCTTAGTCATCTCGCCAAACGATTTTAGCAAGGGTCATTTCCCAGGACCAACCGCACACTACGGAGCACGTATACGGAGCACGTAGGGACATATCGAATTCGAACCACTCAGCGCATCAGAATGGCCGTCGACGATCCTAGGACAAACGAATTCAGATGCCTCCTCTACAAGAGCCCAAGCGACTGAGCAACCTTCGAATCAGAGTTCAGAATCAGATATCGGATCTACGGCATCTTGGACGAAGTGCAGGGCGAAAAGCTCTGGGAAGAGCCCCTTAACCCAGACATTTCGAACTACGAAGTGGACGCCGCGGACACGGCGAATCCACGAGAATGACCAAGACACTGACAATACTCTACGGAGCACAACTCCGTCAACCAACAACAGAAAAACTCTCCTGCGCAGGTTGAGCAACGTACGAAGAAACTCCCGGTGATTCGCGTTTCCCAAATTACGGCCAATGGACAAGGAGACTATGCTTGTGACATCGAGGATTATCGAGCCGAGCTCAACAGGTGGGACTCTTATATGGGCAACCGTCGTGACATGATGGCGTGGTTCTTCAAGACAGTTTCCATCGATGTTCAGACCATCTACTGCACTGGCACAGACGTGTCCGCTTTGGTATGCCTGCATCGAATCTACAGAAGATCGCATAATCACACCGCGAGTACGAAAGGCTCTACATGAACCACACTGCAATGTTCAAAGAGTAAATGCCACAACTTGTAGTGCATATGCCAGAAGAGCCATAAATGACACTCAAGAGACAGCCACTCGTTAACGACGACGGCCCTCAGGTCGCGAAGCTAGAAGAAGGGCTGTTATGTTCAGGGATTAGACGCTTTTCCTTTCTAGCATTATAAGCAGACCCTTATACTCATCCCCTACTTCGTTATGTAGCGACTATTAGGCCTGCTAGGCTCTCTGTCAAGCTTACTTGAGTTTGTTCGCCTTGGTGGACCCAACAATCGAAGAGCGTCACTACAGCCACAACTTCCCTGATCTATTGACATAGAGCCCAGGTAAGGAGGTTCGTCGTAGATCGGGCGTAAGATGCTCCTCATTCCTAGAGCAGTACTTGGAGATAAGCCTCGGTAGTGTGGTGCACACGCATTATACAAATGTCGCAGAGCTTGACAAGGTCTTCAATTGCTGCAATGTGTTAAGCACTGAGGGCTAGTCCAGCCACCCTTGTTGACAGCTGCTGTGCCATCCAACGTATCGGAAGACAATACCCTTGAACTTGAAAGAGGAGAAGTTCCGGGTTCGCTACTAATCGAGACGAGCTTCGTCTTATACAATGCCACGGCACGCGGCAACGATGGACTCAACGAACGCCCATCCGGTGGTGCACAATACGGAAAGAATTTCTACACAAGTAATCACGAGATGTACTCTTTCACGCGCCTCGTCGAAGTGAGACATTACACTATGTCTGAAAATCAGTCTCTTTTCCTGTTTTGGTGTTGACTGTCGGTGTACTGCTGTGCTTTTAGCTCTGATATGATGTTTTGCTCACGTCACATAATACAGCCATCGTGCTCGGTGCCTACCCCTCTGTATTTCAAGATTGAGATATGGAATTATTGATCAGAAAATGAAGGTGATATACTAATGAATAGTACATTCCTATGAGCTCTCCTTTACGAGCATACCTCTTTCGAGGTGGCGGCTCCTTACTTTGCTATAACCAACGAGAGTGGCACGTAGGATAAGAAACCTCACCAGAATTGGCAGCATTTCAGGCATGGCTATTCCGAGGTGCCATGAGAATTGAGTAGGATGAAATGCTAATCCTAGTATATGCGTTTCTTTGTTACATATGGTAACGGTTTCACAAGGGGAGTAGTACATGTTCGGTAAAGGAGTGATCGAATTAATAGCATCCAGAAGAAGAGGAAACAGACCAGTGTCAAGGAGCTTAAGGGCACTCTATCCATGGTAGTAAGAGGTGCTCCTCTGTCAGTTATAATAACCTCGTTAAATTTTCATCGAGTCCAACTGTGATCAATCAACTTCCCACAACAGTCCCAAATCCTTGATATAATCCCACGTCGCGCCGTCGCTGATAAGGATCAGCATATATATTCGAGGCCCAGAAGAATTTGAACTTTCCCAGCTTTAATATTGCCAATGTCCACTTGGTAGTGTCTAGCAAGCCTTGAGCACTTTCGAGCTCACATGAAGATCAGCAGAGACAGCCACAATCCTTGGCTGAATAATGCTCTGATCATGTTGAAGCCATCGACATGGTTTTCTTCTGGGGGGACGGGGGTTGCCAGGATAATGCTCGAATGTTACAATGTCTAATTGAGACGCTTTTGGCTATCTATCTGCTGCGATGTTTGAGCCCCGATCAATTTCTTCATCATTTAAAGACCAGCTTCATTCTCAGATCAACGATCGAGCACTCCGTGCTGCAGCTCGGACAGTCACAAAGTCAACAGCCGTCATCACACATCACCATAGACGATCATTCAGGCTTCTTGAGGGCGACTACTTAGAAAACTACAAGTTTCTCGGCAACTAAAGTGAAAGCGTTGATGCTCTCTTGAGTGCCTTGAATCCTTAACTATAAATAAATAGACCCCTCGCTCATGATTCAATCAAGCATCAGCAGCCTGATTCGAAGCCAACGGCTTCGCATACTGTGCCTTTGTTGAACCAAGTCAGTTTTGGCTCAAGGATTTCCCAAGCCACCCAACGCGCAGTCTGCGTATGGCTACTATCGGAATTTGAGTCGCCTATAGGTCCTCGGCACCGATCTTTCTTGACTTGTGAATGCCTCTTGCTCAAAGACAGCCCTTTGGTATCCTTGTTCAGGTCGTTGGCATTTCCTTCTCTCTGTTGACTTATTTCGTCCCAACTAGAATCAGCAAAACTTCTTGGGAAACTTGTGCTGCCCTCGGTTAGGGCCTGGAACACAACTAGCTGGTCCTGAAGAAACTCATCCACAAGACCACCTCGGTGAATCTCACTAGCCAAGTCTTTGCTCACACTTCTTGAGACCTCCCGACAAAGCACATCGACCTTCTTTCCCTTGCGCTTACCACTATAGAGGCAGTCTCGGCCCCATCGCAATTTGATGCTTGATTATATTGCAACAGCCAGCACGTAGATACGAGCCTCGTGACCACTCTCCTCGGGCTGTCTGAAGTTGAGCTGCGTATCTGGAAACAGCGCTTCGAGATCTTCTCTCAAGCGTGTCCCTAACGGAGCATGCAAGTCTGATGGTGCAATCACAGTGATCTCGATAGATCCCACTTCGAGATCATCGTTGACTTTGCGATAATTGTCTGTAAGGCCGTCTTTGATCTTGAGCGTATTTCCCATCGGAAGTGGGTGTATTTGGAACCACAAAGAGCCTCTCGTTGCTCTGCCAGTGCTCCATCCCCTGCCATCCAGTCTACGCTCAACTCGAATACCGAACCACGTCTCTAGTGTCGGCAGGAGAACCTGGTCCAAGTACTCGTAGCTCAGTGAGAAGGACACATTCGTGCCGCCAGATATGGTCAGCTCTACCGGCTCGTTCCTTGCGTTGCCAGCAAACAGCAAGAATGGGAGCACGGCCTGGAAGATGAGCAGCGCACTGGCAGCGGGTGATGCGGCGGTGATTTGTATCTGCCTCTCTGGCAATCCGCCAGGGCCATGATCGGGGGAGAATTCCAGAGTTTTGCTGCCGACTTCGAGACCCTTGACCTTGGCATTAGTGGCCTGTGCTAGCCATTCAATTGCGGTGACGTGTTGCGATTTGAGTCCTTATTGCATCGTAAGATCAGCATGTTATCGGCCTTTTGGGGTTGATATTGAGCTGAAGAAGGCAGAGCCCCAAGAATCTGGCTCACCTCCTCCATGTCCTCCTGGCCGGTTGCCCCGCACATTGGTGATCCTAACGGGCTTGCATGCTACCGAAGCGAGAGCGACGGCGATTCTTACAAGCTGGCCTCCTCCTTCACCTGTTTGGCCGTCGATTTCAATCATCTTGGCTGATCTAGGAAGAAAGTTCAGCTGTACCACTTGTGATCAGGCAGCTATGAAGTCGATGCAAGAATATGTTCTGGTGAGACTTGCAGCAGCATTCGTGGATTTCGCAGCCTGACATGCACGAGATAGAAGTTATAGCGAGGAGACCATAACTCTTCGTCTACAAGTAATTGGGTGCGTTGCTGGAGTCTGTAGGCAGTTTTCACAACAGCTTGGGATTCAAGCAATTGTGCGTGCGATCGAAGCCGTTTGCGAATCAAACGGCCAGCTGCAGTCGTTGTCAGCATGAGTCATCCGGTGACTTTTGAGGCAGCCTTGTTGCAACCACATTTTGAACTAAGTGGACAGAATCAAAGAAGAACAAGACTCATACCAAATATAAAGTGAAGATAACAAAGAGCCATGTTGGTATGTAGAGCTGTACTCGAATGTCGCCTTGACCTTAGAGACAAATAATGCTATCAGTGCTGTATGAAATCACTTGTAACTGAAATGATGACATTCGCAACATCACACCTCACGAGTGCCACTTAACATTCTGAAGTTTTGCATGTTCCGCTATTTCTATGGAAGCGTGAACAAACCATCGATTTCGATCGTCACCTCCACGTATATGCTGTTGCTTCATCGCATTCAATCCGTACTCGATTCCAAGGAAATCCCTCTGCGCACCATCGGCACATATATCTTTACGGATCGCCACATGCATGGTTCCAATCCCTATTTGCACTGAGAATCACGAGTTCGCTTAGTAGAACAGAAATGCAGAGGTACCATTGGGTTATTGTCCCATTATTGACACAACTGAAATCAGAAGACCAAAGTATGCAACATTGGCAGTCCCTATCGGACACTACCTAGATGCATACCTGAGTACTTGCTAGAGACTATCGGACAGATGGCTTTAGTCACGGACAGGACTGCAAGCCACAAATATAATCGTCGACTTGTCTTCATCTTCTTCAGATAGTAAACGTTGATAGCAGCCCCAAAGTCAAGCAATCTTGCCCTCAATTTCGCCAGAAAAGCCAAGGTGGAGCCTGTGAAGTTGTTCAGGTGCAAAATTCGCGTCATGAATATCCAGGTCCCACACCGAGGGATCCAGCCTTAAAATAGAAAACAGATCCAGATATGGTACAAAATTGAACCACGTGGTTTCCAATGGCCTTTTAAGAGGCCTTCTTGTTCTACGCAGGAGCGATATCGACATCACAAAGATGAAGCTGCTTTGACACTACCGGCAGTGGAGACAAGCATTGACGAACAAACCAGTGTCTGCTGCCCCCCGCTCCCAAAAGAAAAGAAGTCTATCAAATGTTAGGTCTAAAGTAAGATAAGCATGTTCAAGGCATAAATCTCCGAAATCCCTCAGTTTTCAAATCGCATAAATAGTTTGAAGGAAAATGACAGCTGTACATAGTAAGTTTACGATAGTCTCCATTTGACAACTGTACAATGACAATAATCCAGGCTTATCCTTCATTGCGCTGAATCTCCATATACTTATTCCTAACATTCAATTATAATCCATTCTCACCCTGTTCCGAGTCGCTTCTTTTCAAGGGTTAAGCTGCAAGTTTGGTTGCCAATTCTTATAGCCCGTCGATCAAGTCCATTAACAACAGGAAACCGGGTCAGGAGTGCTTCAGCGCTTAGAAATAAGCCACGTGCCCAACCACGTCAATTTCCCACATTGCCCGAGTCAGGACTCGGATAATGCAGAATGGACATTTCAAATGCATTCATTGTTATTGATCAATGGTTTTTTTTGGTGTTTTCTTGGGGGGGGGTTTAAAAATCGAAATCGGATGTGGACTCGTTTGCATTGCGTTGTGGCGTCTGGAACAAATCTATGCATGACATTTCTCCCGATAGCAGAAAAGAATATTGCTGGACAATACTTATCCATTAAAAGCTGCAATCCCGTAACATTTTTTCTCCAATGGAAACAAGTGCTCATAACCCAGCGCAAATATAACTATCCAAGCCGATTTGTGTCAAATGATGGGAAATCTGAAAACGTTCGAATTTAAAAACACCATGCACGTGAATGATACATGTGCCAGTCCCCAATCCAGATCTCCGATCTTGCGATCGTGCGATCTTGCGATCTTTTTAGGGGCCTGACGATTGATCCGACTACTGTTTATGCTTAATCTTGATGGATACGTGCATGTACACACGTGGTATCTCAAAGGATGAATGGTACATACATTAGCACGGATACATACATACAGTATCAATCTCAGAGCAGTAGGGCTCGGTACACGGACAGACAAAGCAGATCGCTTCGGACAACGACCGACAGAAACAATGTTGTCCACGTGGGTTTGAATGATAGTAAGCATGTAGTACTGTACTGTATAGATTAGTGTACTCAAATGTACTCTGGTACATTGCGTTTTGCTTCGATGTACGTTTGAGGTGTATATGCATGTTGGCTGTGTACAGATAGATATTCTGAGCATTCATTGTCTTTTGGCGCAATTGGACTATCAAACGAGGAATGAAGAGGGTAAATGGAACCAGGAGAATAAGGATAAAGTGAGAAACAAGAGGTCGGTCTTTCAGCGCTCACTGTCGAGTGCGTGAGGGAAATCTCGATAGGGTTGGCGAATGTTTGCGCCATTTCAGCTGCATGATTGTACGTACAGCAAGGCTTGATCTCATGCTCAGCATGCACACAGGCCTGTGCACAATGAATGCTAGTCCAATCCAGTGGTAGCGACAACAGAGATATTGATTCACTATAACACAAAATACTCTATCCAACACGCCTTTAAAAGGAAGTAGTACCATTCGTGTACCACACTCCTTCAAGGATTCAAAAGGCGTCAACAAACACTAAGTATACCATCAATTTCAACACAGAGCAATCAGCTCTGGCCTGAAAGACTGCCAGTTCCGGGATGACATACGCCCAGGTTCAACACTCGTACAACAGCTCAGCCCAGCCCGAGCACCATTACATTCCATCCACCGACCCATTCCTACAATACATGCATTTACATTTACACCTTTATCTTCATCTCAATCTACAACAGCACACAAATCACTGTTGATCAACCACGTGCTTTTTGAAATCCCGGACAACCCACAGATATCCAAGAAATATCAGCGGGAAACCATGGAAAGACGCGAACCTGCCACTCTGCCGAATCACACGAAAGAAAAAAAAGGAACAAAAGTTGGAGCCGCAGAAGCTTGTCAACCGAGCGACAAGCCAATAAGATCAATAGGTAATCAATCTGTTCCGTCCTTTTTGGCGGACCATATGGGAATCTTAAAGTTGCGCATTGGTTAACTAAGGAGAGTCAATTGACGGTCAATCAAAAGGTTTGGAATCTCCTTCAGCCCTATCTATATATACAAAACAGTCAAAAGCAAGACATGTAAATGTATGGTGTCGGGAGATCATCCGTCCAATCGAGCTTATTTGATGACAGCGATTCGTCAAGAACTCGTACTTGAAAGGGGAAAAAAAGGTTTTCGATCTCTGTGTTACCTTTAAGCAACCAAAGAAGAAAAAACAAGATTCTGATCAAAATGGGCAGCAATACCGCAATTCTGTGGCTATGTATGCCAACATTTATGCGAAACCATTTCACAGGATGCACTCACTTTACAATCCCAGTGGCGGCGTCACCGCCCTGAAGTACAGCACATTCCACTAAAGCTCGTGCTCGCTGACATCTGAAATGGCATTTCCGGGCTGCAGCAAAAAGACTGAAGCCAGGGCATTACGGTACTGTCCGAACCTGAGCGTGTCACCTCCCTCGTGTGGGCTGAGCTTGTGGTGAATCAAAGACTATCGCCAACTTGCACAATCATCGTGTCACTTCACTCGGGAAGCACAATTACGTGGTCATGGTGTTACAATGTACAATGTGCCCATGTATACGAGTTTTCTTTCGCTTGATTGTGGTTCAATTGGGGGGAGGGTTTCCTCAGGGCTATCCGAGCGCATTTAGAGGTAATTCGTGCCAGTTTTGCTTGACATATGCTAGCGGCGCGCGTGGCAATTGACTTTGAATCATATTCGAAGAGGTTTGGAAAAATACCCCACAAAGCGAAAGAAGAAGGGCGAAATGCTATTGAGCTGAGGGAATGCAAGTTTGCTCTGCTCCACTCTGCTTTGGCTGGAGTCCAGCCCCCAGCAAACCGTTTTCTCGTCTCGTCTTGTCTCGTCTGAAAAGCAAATGCCAAAGCGAGCCAGGGAGAAACATGTAAGCTTCGTAACCCTACCTAATCAACGTCTACCTAGCACTGCCGATAACAAGAAAGAGAGTGAAAAGAGACAAGAACCACACAACCCAGCCAGCCAAATAGCCGGCGCTCTGATATGATGTAGGAAAGGCGGTGTGTTTGTATGTGCGTGTGCAATGAGAACTTTTGTTGCAGCAAGCCCTAGGAAGAGACAAGCCCCAAAAGCCCTGGGCGGGAAACAGCGTGTATCACTGGATTGCGCAGTCTGTGTGCCCTGGTTGCCCGCTCGAACAAAGCAAAAACCGCCGAGTCGAGTACTTCTCAGCTTGCTTACTGCTATGGACGCAGGAGGGTCTAGTGGAGCAGGAAAAAAGTGGAGCAAAGAGAAAGAGTCGAGCTCTTTCCCTTTCAATTTCTATGTGTGTTTGCACATGCTTTGCTTGTACTATCGTAATGGTCAGGCACTGTACATCCAATCCACAGTATTGCAGGAAGGTGTGGTTCGTATCTGGTGTGACCCCCCCGGCTGGCTGGGCAAGTGAAACGTGAATTGTACTTGTTGTACCTCGGTGCAGTACACACCAACTGAGCTGCTGCTATCGAGGGAGTCGTCAATTGCACAAATACTGCATGCAATGCAAAAGCCAGGCGCAATTCACATCAAGGGATCAGGTTGATCAAACTCCTACACCATTCCCATACTTGTGCAAATTGGAGGGCTGGAAGGTCACGCGTGTGCTCAACCCCAATACTTACAAGGTTTCTGGGCTTCTGGGCTGAAGCAGGAATTCCGAGACCATTTTTGCATGGAAACCTGCAGCAAGGATGCGCAAATCGTGCTGCCAAAATGGTTCTGTGACATGCTATTTTCCCGCTGGGCGAATATGGGAGATTTGGCATTTGGCAGAAGCCCGCGCTCATACGCCCAATTGGCCGTAATAAAGGCCACAGGGCCCCCCAAGCAACCTAAGCCGAAGTCCCTAGGAGCCCTGAGTTGGCCATGGGGACTCGCCCATCACTTTGCAGGGCAACGCATGACAGGGCACGGGGCTTTCCTTAGCCGCCTTCATCGCTAATGGAACAACAGCATGGGCTCCCAAAACGGACCCTGAAATCCTTTTGGGTTTGTACTTTTATACTTTGCAGGCGACTCGAAGTATTGATGCCCAAAGTGCCCAACTCATGCAATAGAGTTTAAACGCGAGTTTTGCAATCTACTGGGCTTGAGCACGAGCCGATTGATCAATCCAGACCAAGTAGCTGTCCAAGTCAAAAGCTGGAGGTTGGTGACAAACACCGAGAAAAAATTGAGGCTGTATGAATAATCGGGGTACCAGCTCTATGTACCGGTACATTTTGAGCGAAGCAGGGCTGCACCAAACCGGACTGGGTTCAGGATCACAACCGTTGCAGCCTGCCGTGATTACTTCGTACAAAAAATTTATTCGAGGAAGAGAAGGGTCCACTTTCTATCGGAAACAAATGGACCGCAACGCCGCCATCTACGTCATTATGCAGCGAGGGTTAATTCAACGACACCTCTTTTTGTTTCATTCACGCCCACCGCAGTCGCAATGGAGAATAACTGGATTGTATGTGCGAGCGAAGTTAGATAAGAGACAAGGAAGGAGAATGTTGCTGGATGCCATACCCTGAAAAGTACTTCACTGCTATCCACTCTGTCAAGCTGCGAAGATTTCGTGTCGCTTAGATTCGAGCCCTTCAAGGTTGCCAGAATGGGCCTGACAGAGACCTACAGTCGCTGGTTATTGCTGGCCATGCTTCTTCCGCGCACTCTCTCTCCTCTCTCTTTTTGTGAGCCGTCGCTTCGTGCGATTCATCGTGTAAATCAAGAGCACGCAATAGCAAGATGGCTTGAATGACCAGCTTGCCAGTCTTGCGTGGCTCCCCTGGCCGAATCGGATTGCTTATCAAAGCAGGACCCTGACGATCTCGCACCTTTGACAGGTGGCGGCTCCGTTTTGAACAGTGCCAGAGACTGTAACGATTTGTTAGCCAAAGAACCGGGCCTTGGTGCGACCACACTTGGCTCACTGCTCGCTCCTTTGGCCTCAGGATGCAGCGGGGAACGCAGTCTTTACAGATTCTATATACTGTGCCACATTTTGCTGCAGTGCAGTTGCACGAGGGGTGCTGGCGGCATGGCACCAGGGGCAAACTGCTTGGCCCCAGTATCTGAATCCGCACAGCCCCCCATGGATGTGAACCCTGAAAACTCCCCCGAAAAAAGTTAGTGGAAAGGATGCAAGGATGTCGGAAGGCAGGACTTGGAGGGTGAGAAGAGGCGAGAGATTTCATTGGGGTCTTCTTTCAGCCCAGTATCGCAATGGCAACGGCAACCATAACCTTTGACTTCCTTCCCAGCGCATGAAGACCAGGGATGGCAGACACCTCTCGAATCTTTTGCATCCCCGTTGGCACAAGCGGGCCCCGCCAGTCCACTGGCCGCCCAGAACACCCTGCGAAATTACGTCATTACTTGCCTCCAAGCCCTTGCCGCTTCACGTCATCAGCAAAAGGAAAGAAGAAAGCCGTTGCAGCCAATCAAGCTGAAGGGCTGCGGCAGTGCAAAGCCATTTGGTCCAACGTCACTCCTAGAGTTCGTTTTGGGCCGTTCCGAACAAACATGAACGCAGACTTTGACCCGCGTCGTATTGAGGGTTGATGACGCCCAGCTTTTTTGCAGCTGTTTCTGGCACCATGCTCTTTGTACTTGATTCAGCAAGCGACACAACGTCAAATGCCAAGTACATATGCCAGAGAGAATGACTGATCCCTGTCTGCTCGTATGACTCGCACCCTAACTAATACAGTTGCTTTTGCCCCCTCTCCTCCAAGTATACATTTCACGAGTGGAGGCGGCGGCTCTGCTCGATCCAGGCTGTCCAGTGGGACATTGATCCCGAAGATTGGTGAACCAAGATCTGAGCATGCAACAGGCGTGACAAAGGTACGTCGGCAATCCCTAATGCCACACTGTCAAGCTGCCATATTGTACCGACTGCTGCCAGCTGCCATTTACAGCTGCAGACCCTCAATGTCAGACTTGGACACACACAGACTTGCTGCGTCACGACGGATGCTGGTCCCTGCTTGAATAATCCACCACCGTCAGCTTTGTGCTTGACCGGTTCGGCCTGGTGACACTGCGCACGCACAAGGACGCAGCATCTAGTTAAGCCGGGGTTTGAAGAGCCATGCGGTCGCTCCGCAAGGCTTCGCAGGTAACGATAAACATGTCATAATTCCACTACTATGTATATTCACCGGCGGTCCCAGATGCTGACTACATTGCTTGTATGCATGACAGGTTTGCCGTACATGTCGAGACTACGAGCTTCATCCACAGCCATCCACAATGCCAGCCAGCCGATTTGCCAGCCAATCACACACCCGTGCAGACCTATCGCGCCCTTTGCGCCCAAACGACGAGTCAACGACCGAACACACAGTAATACAGGCACGTCTCTGAGGGCCACTTCCTGTTTGCCCGACCGAGACCCCTAGTCATCGCGCACAGGAAGCCTCACAGAGAACTTGCTCACCTCCGCTCCACTCGGGGCCCAACAACCTTGTTCGGTGAGTGCAGCCTGCAGCCTAGCAAGCAACGTGCTGGGCTGATACTGTCCACTGAGCTTGCTCACATGAGGAAGCTGATCGACAAACCTCACCACCATCCACTGAGCCTCGCAGCCTTCCCCGGCTGCAGCCCTGCAGCGCCCCCCGAGCAGCCTGTCCTCGTAGCAACCGCCTAATCTGGCACCCCAGAGTCTCACCCACCCACAAAGCCGTGTGTCTGTCTGTCTGCACCTGTGGGTGTGGCCACAACAACATGTTGGAAAGCACCACTCTGCCGCGGACCTCTCATCCCGCCCTGAGAGACCCACCTCTTCGGTCAAGCGTGTTTCATGTCAACGCATGCGAAGGGACGCTCGCAGCACTGCCCGGTAGGGTGGAGCTAGCACCGTCGTCCCTCGTTGGCCCAGCCGTCACAGGACCCTCCCCGGGGTCGGAGGTTGCGCTTCTCGAGACCTCCGCAGATGGACAACTACTAAACATAGCCATACAACAGCAGCGACGTCTAGATGTACATCACAGCACTTACAAGTGAGTTGGAAGCAACAGGGAGCGGGGGAAGCACTCCATCTCCTTTCGATGCTCTACCCACAGTACACTTGCAGTGGCCACTGATACTGAACAGCTACTGGATGAGCTTCTCCAGGGCTGTACTATGGAGTACGCGCAAGCTCAATGGCGCCATCCTACACCCTTTCTCAATCCCTGGACGCCTACATCCTTTCCGCTGTTCCGCCGGCGCCCGGGTGGAGGATCGCGTTAGGTAGCTCACCATGACCGACCAAAAGCTCCTTCTCCTTTCCGACCTCCTTGCCTTCGGGCCTTTTCCCTCCTTGACGCTCCACCGCCGATAAATAAGACGGCTCAGCCCCAATCAAAGGGCTCTTGTGCCAGTCCGTTGCAATAATCTGCCCCAGAGATCAGGGACTTTCTCCGCCACGGGCTGTAGGCTAGCATAACGCCGGGGTTTGATCGTGGAGCGTTGGAAGCTTGGGCAGATACACACCCAGACACCAGGCTATCTTCATCGTGGTTGGCAAGTCAACCCCGCAAGACATAGATGGCGCCGCAAAAGTCCGTCATGGTGAGGATATATCGCGCGGCTAACCCGGCTGCTAAGAACACTGTCTACTTCTGGGCTGTTCTGATACGTAGGTCTTGTTTGATGTGCTTCGTGTCTCCTTTTCTCTATCAAATTAGAAAGTATGTTCAGGAGCCACGTGGGATCGGCATCATTAGGAGCAGCCATGCCATTCTCAGAATGAACAGCCTGATCTTGTCTAGAAGAAGCCTTTTCTGAAAACCTATCAGTCTTTTGCTGAACCTCCTACCCTGTAAGAGGAGGCCGCAACATTATGTTTTCTCTGTCTGTGCAAATGATCACCATGGATGTTACTATAACGAGCAACCTGACAAGGCCTACGATCCATGGTCGCTTACATATTACTACACCTTTTCACGCTCCTCTGAGCCAGTCAGCCAGTCAAGGCAGTCTCGTTTGTGGTTTGCTCGGTAATGTCTAATAGGGAGGACTGCAAGGAGCAAAAGGTACCCTCTTAATACCAGCTGATCATCCCAAGGTAGCAGCAGCTAAAGTTAAGTCTGAGAATTGCATTGTGGTTAGTCGTTGATCTTTTGCCTTGTTTGGACAAAAAGCCACATGTGATTGGTTAGCTGTCTTACTTGCCCCCTGATTCAAAGCTCCACTCTCTAGTCGGCTGGAAAGGCTGCTATTCTCAGATGTTCAAGTACCGCGTACGCGGCATGTTGATCACTTCTATAGCCTCGCTAGCTGATTTAATTCAGTACGTACAGACACAGTATGTATTATTCGTGGCTAATGTGCATGGATTACAGATTCGAGAGCATTTCGTGCCTTCTGCGGTAAACATGATTGAATTATCTAATTATTGTACTTGAGCAGTTGTTAGGAGAGCTTGTGCAGTATTCAATAGATAAGGACTAGCCCGCCTGATAGCGGCGCGGAACCCCATATTGAAGAGGTTTTTGCGGCAGGGTCCTAACTGCTTCTTTAGAGGAAAAGGAAGTTTGGGGATACCTAACGAGCTTGATGGGTGTAATTGGATATGAAGAAATGGAAGGAGAATATGAAGAAGCATACTTACATAGTTTATTCCATTGCGATTTGCCATCGATTCATTTTGTTCTCATAACTTTTTGGGGTGCTATTTTCTTCAGCAAGCTTACTCCAATATGCAGCATGCTAGTACAATCGCGCGACCACACCACCCGGCCCGATATCGCATGACTAAATTGTTTTGCGCATGGATCTAGGAAAACATCTGGCTGTAGGTAGTGTTTCCGCGGAGTCTAAGATTGTTTCTTTTAGTATTGGCCAGGGTGTGTAGTTTTCTGGATATATTATTTATTGTTACCGGCTGGCGGCGGGAGCATGCATTCCTGGTAACTACTTTGCTACTGTGCCACCTCAACCCAGTATCACAAGACACATTGATATATGGGTCTATGCATTGTAGATCTTTTCCATTTCCTTTGCCTGTTCGTTATGTAAGTTTGGTAGTGGTGGCACTAAAAGGAAGCGATGGTTGTCCGTAGCCTCAGCGGACCCGGTTGGCGGAGGAGATGGTGGACGGAACCACAATCCGTTCGGGAAGCCAACGACCCTTACCATGGATTTTTCGGAAGAAACCACTGGACCTGTTAGGTAGCACAAAGGAAAAACCTAAAGGGATCATCAAATTTTGGCGGTTTCATGTTGTGCTGTTGTGCTTGTTATGCTGTGCTGTGCTGGTTTGTGATTTGTGGTTTGGCTGTTGGTTGATTCTGGGTGTTACGCTGTTTGAGCTTCAACGTTGGCCCCTAAGACTCACTTTGTTCCGCTAACTTTTACTTGCCCATACTGCTCCAAGTTCATAGACGTTGGACTGTAATACCATCAAAGTCTGAAAGATACCAAAACCTCCCTTCCATCAAGGCGTAAGTATTATTTCTGAACAATTCAACTAACTTAACACCTCCACTTCCCCAACTTTTCCCAGCGTCAGACCCGCTTCAGCTTCTCAGCAGTCACATGTACCGTTCGTTGGCATCTCCATCACAAGAAGGAAGAACGACTGATCGACAATCTCCTAACCCGTCTTTGAACCCTGTACTGCTACCCTTATTGCTTGCTAACCGTGCTAATCTTGCCTAGATATGTGCTCAGAAACCCTGACATTTGCCAGGATACTACACCATCCTGCCAGCGCGCATTGCAGGCAGAGTACTATACCAAACCCAAATAGCAGCACCAATACCAAAATTCATATACGAAACCCGAGGAATGATCAGCGCATCAAATAGGTCAACTGACTCAGACCGCCCCGCTGCCGTTTCCTTTTGCTTACCTAGTCTGGCCATTTAGCCACCCCTCTACCGCCCCTTCCTCCACATTTCTCAAGCTTGTGCTCCGTACCTTCCAACCATCTATCTACCTGTCTGTGCAAGCATCAATCTTATCAGCCCCCGACAATGTTTTGCACTCAACTCAAACCCGGGGCATTTGACCCTAACTGGCCTCAGCTTACCTTTCTTGCTCCAGTATACGCCCAAGTCAACACTCCAATTGCCCCAAATGCCATCACACGAGTCAAAACGTTATGTAACCCCTTCAAAAAAGCGGATTAACAATAACCACAGATCTTTGTCTAGCAGCTACGATAAGTGCAACGGAATCATCCACGTGCCAAAAGTAGCTTAAACCTAGCAAGGCAACTCCTGACGATAATCCGCTCCCCGCCGAAAAGAACGCCTCATGTCCATAAACCCCTTACACTTCAACAAACCCCTCCATCAATTGATCTTCGTTCTTATGCTCCTGATCGGCATACTAGCAAAAACGACTCGTCGGGATATGTAGCTTACTGCGCCAAGAGCATGTTATTTTCATGATTTCAAAATGACAACGGAACATCAACACAAGCGCAGTGAAGCGCGAAACGTATCAAATTCTTGTGATTTCTAGCAACTCTCTCGCGGAAACCTGATGATACACGTAGTTGGTGCAAACCCTTTGCCAAACCTTGCCCCAAGCCAACAATACCGAGCAAAGAGAAATGGATAACAGAAAACATACAAGCTCCTGAAAAGATTGACAGGAAAAGACCAGCACCGTAGCCTACATTCCCCGGCTGGCGAACACATCTTTCATATGAATGCAACCAATCTAATAATCATGCAGACTCCCCCAAACCCCGCCTCCTAATGTCGAATGACCGTAAAACCCCTTCCAACCAATGTGAAACGACCGTTGTGAATGTTGTGCGATTAGCAAGTGTCAAGTATGTGCTGAGGGAATGGTATCAATTCGAAACTCGAAAGGAGCGAGGAGAACGAAAGACATAGTTCCTCCAATGTCGAGGATATCAAGGGTATGGAGCTGTCAAAGACCGTGCTCGGGAAGCCGAGTAATTCCCCCGTCAACCTGTTCAACCCTGTTGAAACCCATCCAGTCCCATTTCCATCCCGGACAAAAAGCACAAGAACAAGATAAAAAGACAAGACAGAAACCAATCTGTCGCCAACCTGTAACGCCATCCGCCAAGGCCCTTTTGATGGTTGCTCGCCCGTGGGTGAGGACATGACCTGGAGCGACCCATCTCTCGCGTGAAAGTAAAACAAACAGGTAGGCCAACGGCCACTGTACAAAGCAAACGAAAAGAAGACAAATCGTGACTTCAATGCGAAAATCGGGAATTGACAAACAAAATCATACAAACGCCCCTAGAAAAAAGAAAGGAGACGGGAAAAAGAGATAAGAAAATCATCGCCTTGATCGACAGTGGTCGATGCAACCAGGGCATTGAAAGTGTGCAGTGGACAGTCAACAGTGTCCGGGGGCTTGTTGGTGCCGTGTGTTGCTGTCTAGCATAATGTCGTCATAACCCACAACCAAACTCCGTGACGGTGTCATCCGGACCAAGTTGACAAGCAACCGGGTATCATTTTGCAGCGTTCCCGCCCTTACCAACTCAAGAGAAAACTTTTACCGTCCTTCTTAATATGCCGGCCTGGAAACGTACAACACGCAATCCGTTTCTGTCTTGGCTTTCTCCACCATCCATGTGTCGGTTATATAGGCAACAATGGAGCAGCCAAGGATGGTTCGAAGGAGGATATACGAAAGAGGGTATCACGCCGGTCGGCAGAAAGCCAGGTAGAGCGTCATCTTCCAGGCATGAATCTGAACACGTGCTTTGTACAGGACAAGGAAGGAGTCAACCAAAAAAAAAAGTGGGAAGAAAATTGGAAGAGCCAAGAAGTCCCTTGAATATAGCGAGCTTGAAAAAGTTGCAACAAATACACTTTCCATGATTGTGCTGAAGCAACCAGAGTAAAAGAGTCAAGTCGTTGGAAGTTGCAATTTGCGATTTGCGATCGAGTCCACCAGGACCGCAAATTTGCCACTTTCATCTTTTTTATCTCTTGTTTGTATGTTGCAACTTCATCAAAGCATGCATTCAACTAGTCGGATTGGTTTTGGTCTTCGCTGCCTGCATCTGATTGGTTCTCGCCCTTGTGCACCTTTCTGTGTCTACGAAGGTTCGAAACAACCGAGAAGTTGCGTCCGCAGTTTGGATGCTCGCACTTGAATGCTATTCACATAACTTTGTGTTAGGTTATCATTCCTTACGAATTCAAGAGCTGGGCTAGGAGGATAACTAACGCTTCTCGCCAGTATGGCTGTACATGTGAGTCTGCAGCGAGCTAGGTCGTGTAAATCGTTTGTCACAGACCTTGCACTTGTGCTTCTTTTGAGTGCTGCTCGAAACCTTGGAGCTGAACTGGCCCATCATGGATTGTGGTGCGGGAGGTTGGGCAGTCATTAGACCCTGGGGCCGAGGAAGGGTTCTCGACTCGATATCAGACCCTGCTGTGGAGTAGTCGCTAACACTACCGTCGATCGAACCGCTGTAGTAGGGGCTGAAGCCGTTTGACGACACGCTCGAGGAAGCCGAGTGAGTCGAAGGAAAGCCATAAGAATCGCCCGAACCCCGTCCCCTGGAGTTGTAGACACCTGCGCGAGGCGTCTCTTGGCTGCCAGAGTCAAATCGCATGGCAACCATGTGCTGCGCTACCTCGAGAGGCTCTTGGTAACGTGTATCTCTAGGGTGCCGGTAATCAACTGCGGCTGGCTGGGTACGAGCCACGCGCGGCAAAGTCATCTCGCTTGGGTCGTAAGACGCGCCAGACGACACTGAGGAGTGCGAGTACCTTCTGGTGTCTGCTTCGGAGGGGATGCTGAAGGTGTGGCGCACAGCCGAGGGCGGGTATCCCATGCTATGGTCATAGCTGGTCGGAGAAGCAGCATATGCTGCGTGAACGGACGGAGCCGCGCTTGCATGGTAGGTAGGATCAGAGTATGAAGGCGCCGCGGTCTGGTGGGGGAGGCGGCTCATGCCAATGAGGTCTTGGGAGAGAGGAAGGTCGGTGCGAGCTCCTAATGAGGTCTCAACCATGCTGAGAGAGCTGCCTGCTGGCGCCGATGTTACAGGAACCGCCGAGCCATATTGTGCTAATGAGGCAGGGACGGGCGGCCGGCTTGTCTGTTGTTGCGAGTGACGATCCATTGCCAGTGGGTTAGACGGCAATCCACTTTGTGCGACTGGCGATCCGGCATATAAAGCGGCTGTCTGAGGCGCTGTCGAAGCCCATGGATTTGAAAAGTGTGGATGTGAACTGGCATATGTGGGGGACATGTTGCCGACCGAAGGGAACTGCCCGTAACGTTGTTGGTGATTTGGGTCTAACGTCATTGTCATGTTGTACAGACGTTGGGGTGGTTACTGTTGATGGTGATGTTGAGTGGTGGTGGAGGTGGTGGTGATGAGAATGCTTGTGTAAAAATGTGGAAAGGCGATCCAATTGAGCAAAGAGGAATGTCAAAGAGGAACGTCTTGCGTAAAGACTGGAAATGTCTTGGAGATCGGAGGGGAGGGATGGCAGGATGAATAAATAAAAATAAAATCCAGCGCAAAGGTGGTAAGAACAAGGCGGACGGTTGCTGCTGCTGAAGTCCAGGAAGAGGTAAGGCTGTTTCAAGCGTGCAGAAGTGGAAGGGCTTGCTTTTACGTTGTGGTATTGTATAATACTGGAAGGAGGTGCGTGGTCTTGTGTTCTTGTTCTTGGTCTTGGGTCTTTTTGCTGGCACAGGCGAGGTACGTGGTGCGCTGGAAGGAGAGGAGGGATCAGCGACCTTAAGTGTGTAGACCAAAAAAGAGGATCCACTACAGTCAAGGGTGGCAGGGTGACAGGCCTTGACAAGACGGCAGACGCAGAGTAACTAGCCTTGGCCCTTGAGCGCAAAGAGCGTCGAGCTGGTGTGTGCACGCGCGTGTGTGAGAGGGACTCAGAGGGAGAGGAGCCTAAAAGCCTTGGAGTCGGACCCCTGGCGGTGTGGTATCTGGTGCGGAGGGCGTTGACTAGCGCAATGGAGCCAATCACTTGGTTGGGGGCCCACCCCAGTAGTCCATCTGAACGTTGTGTTTAATAGTGGTCCCCGGGACGGGTGGAGAGTGCCTTGGGAGGGAAGGCCCTGGTACGTCTGGCGCTGGCGGGAGGGGGTCTGTGACGACTCTGGAGGAGAGAGCTTGGCTGGGGCTGCTGGGGCTGCTTGGGGGAAGCCAAGGCGAGAGATGAGCGCAGAGATCGGCGAGGTGGCAGCCGTTCTGGAAAAGGAGGTTGACGAGCCTAGCAGGGGTTCAGCGTCGACTGGGGGGGTGGGAGATACGGTAGGGCCGTGTGAGAGGTTGGACAGACACAGGGCGACCGGTGGTGGTGAGATGAGATCTGGCTGGGGTCCTGGTGCAAGGTGACAAGTACCAAAGTATTCTGGTACCTGTCCACAGGCGACGTGAGAAACTTGGCAGCTTGGCAGCTTGGTGTTGCTAAGCGGACCCGTTGTCTGCATAGTATTGATAGCGTTGTAGTATGTGTATAATAGCAGGTGGTAACAGCAGGCGCAGAGTGAAATTAGCAGCTGCTGAACCGAGGAACTGATGTCGATGTCGATTTCGATATCGAATTCGCTGGCGATGCAGTGGGCCACGCGTGATCCGGCGACTTGGGTGCGCTGTTTTACTTGAACCTAATGCTCGAGTCTCACCTGCCATCCATCGGACTACGACGGGGAATTGGAGGCGTACTGGTGGCCAGTCGACCAGACGGAGCAAAGGTAGGCGGCAGCTGCCACTTGCCCAGAGCTTTGATACTAAACCGTATGTAGAGGCGAGTCCACAGAGTGGATGAGTCAAGACCGTGGAGCCGCAAGAGTGGTGCGTTGGGGCCCCGAGACTGTCGACAGTGCCTCTTTGGGAAGGCCTTTGGCTGATTTGGCTCGAGGGAGATTGAGATGCAAGATGGGAGATGTAGGTGGAAGTGGGTTTCTGCTTGCTTGCTCTGGCGAGTCTTTGGTGACGGTCCCTGGCTTCGATGGGAGAGGCGAGGAGGAAGGGATTAGCACGGCAAATAGGGCTGTTCCTGAAAGTCTGCTGCTGCTCTTGATCGTCTCGCGTTCCGATCGTCGGTGATTTGCGCTGACAAACTAAGATTTGGCTGCCAGATGCCGAGATGGTGTTGGGTTTGTTTCTGCTTGTTGAATGGAGGGTTCTCTGACTCTTGCAGCGCGCGAGTTGAGACACACTAGTCAAAGCAACCAGCACGAGGAGAAATCGACTTGTGGGGCCAAAAAAGAGTCCTTGTGGATCCTGGCTCTTTACATAATAAGAGCTAAGGGCTGCTGGGGCCTGTAAGGATACGGGTCTCAGGGCCTTAGCACCTCGAGCCTCTGAACGCCCGGTCCTGACAGGTTTTGGCCGCCCTTCGTGCCCACCAAGCCTTGTTCAAGAATGGGATATACCTTGTGTATGGGCTAGTATCTCGACGCATTACCTAATGCTGGCAGCAGCGGGAGCTACACTGTACTATATAAACCACACAGCTTGAGATCCTGACACTAATAGGATTCTCATCAGGATATGTACTTGACCACCCAAGTAAGTATTATAGTAGCGCATTCAGTATTTTTCCACGTTAAACATCACATAGTCCGGGTCATTGCCTACCAATCAGAAAAGATAAGGGGTTTGGACGTCAGCAGAGTACAGGCTCGTGCAGGCCCCCAAGCCTGCCAGTAGCGGAGTGCTCGCCTAGCGCATGTCGGTTACACAATCGGGTGTCTGTACGGTACGTACCTGGCCACCTGCCCCAGCTGCCCTGGCGCCAGAAAGGAGGGTGGTAGACGATGCAAAGGACCACACACCCACACCCCCACCCGCACCCGCACCTGCGCCTGCACCTGCAGCTTCATCAAGAGCCGAGCAGGGATGTGGCCTACTGAGGCAGGGTAGCGTGTCAATATCAGCTTGCGGGGGCGTTAGACTAAAATTGCTAGAGACTGGGGTCGTGGCAAATAGCGACAGGGGAGGTGTTCTGACCCACCGGGCATAACACGGACGTGCTTTGCAGCAACAAGCAGGAGTATTATAGCACTAGGGCATTCAGGCAGGGTCCACGCCTAAAGCAGAGATCAGGCAGGGTCTGGGCTTGGGGTTTCCAGTGCTGCGGGGCGGCAGAGCGCCTGTCCTCATAGCGATGGGCAAGTACGAAATAGTCAATTGGGATGGTAAATGCTCTATGCCGTAGTGAAAGGGCTTCACGTGCCGATCAGGGAGGGTCTGGCAAGGGGTAGTGCCTGATAACTTGCGAACCCAGTTCATCTGTGGGTCTCTCGTCGAAGGGGTGGCCCATCGCCAGCCCACTGAAGCGCAAGCGCTGCCATCTATTACAAGACCGTCTTACGGTAAACATACAGTCACGACCCTGTCTCGGCTCTTGCGCCTGGCCAAGGGCACGCCATTGGAAGAGAGAGAAGAGTAGACAGTAGTGCTGGCATCGTCTCAGACCCCTTGCCGTGTCTCAGCCGCGCCTGCCTCACTCAGTGCCCAAATCTCCCCCAAAGCAGTTCCCGAGCCTCCTTCTGTTTGGCATATCTCTTTAATTTATCTTTGAACGCAATCACCCACACACACACAGCCTCAACTGCTTGTGTGCTTTCTGTTTTAACTCTCATTTGCAGCTTGCCACATCTTGCACATGAAGTGCTTACCCATTCGCACTCCTCCCCTGCCTGGTGACGACAGAATATTGTGGCAGACCACTCCCAATTGGCTGCTGCGGGCCCTGCGGCGATGCTGGGAAGGTGGCAGGACCCTGTGACGTCTGGTGGGTAACTCGGCATGTACTGTGACCTGGTCGTGTCGTAAGCCAGCAGCACCAGGGGGGCTGTGTCTATCAACTTATCGCAGACCAAGTCCCAGGTATCGCACCATCATTACCCTCGTAGCTAGGTGGCTACCAAGGGCTGCAAAAGCTTCAACTTGGATGGGTTGACACGACTTAGAGAACAGTGCTTCGAGGGTAAGTAAAGTACCGTGATCCCTTGCTCCTCGTTTCAAGATCGGGCCTTTTGTTTCGCGCAGTCTGTCCCGCGCTGACCCAGTCTTGCCAGTCTGCCAGTGGATGGACGGCCTCAAAAAGCTTCCAAGTCGAGCAACGATCCCATTCTGTGAGCGCTTCGACCAGAGCATCCACCTCGTTCAGCAACCGACCCAAACAAAAACCCAGACGAGCTGTCCCAGAGATACGATAACATGGTCACTCGCACCTCGCCTCGCCTCGCCTCTCTGGCTGCCACCCCTCCCTCCGCCGTGCCCGGCGCACTCGCTCGACCCTCCACCCCCTACCGGCGTTTTGTCCCTGACCTTGCAGAGCAAAATCCCCAGCCCGTTGCTTCTTGTGCGTATGTGTAGTTGGCCACCCGAGTCAGGCAGCAACCCCTCCCTGACGTACTTTACCTAATTCCGCTTCTCAGCAAAACCTCGCGCTTGGTCGATGGTGGATCAGATGCGCTGGAAGCTGGAAATGAAATCCTGCAACCCAAAAGGCCCGCCAAGCTCGCCAGCAAGCCTCCCACACTAGAGGAGGCTGACGACACGCACAATGATGTAGGTTGGTGTCATTGCAATTTTCCTGCTGTCCTTTGAGGGTCCCGCTGGGAAAGTTGCAACTTGCTGCTTTGGCCCACACAAGGGGAAAAAAGAGCGTTTCTCCAGCTTACCGACTGGGCGGGAAAGAGGCTAGCAGGCCAGCAATCCTGTAGACCCTCTTTTCTTTTTACTTCTGTTACTGTTGGACAACGAACAAGCGCGAGCGGAGAGAAAAAGCTCGCATCCCCAATCCCCAATCCCCATCCACGGTGGGTTGGCTGCTTTGGTCGCCAACCCCCAAATACGTCACTTATTCTCGCATCCCGCTCAGCCTCGACGTCACTGCACTCATACCAGTCAGTACTTCGTCGTCGCGCCCAGGGATAGCAAGGAAAACAAGCAAAAGCACATTTTCCCTTTTGGTGCGTTTCGGAATAAGACTGATTCTATCGATTCTGCTGCTTCGGGCCACCTGTGTACTGTGCGACACAATACTGGTCTACCACATTTGGCGCGCCTACAAAGGGCCTGTACGATGTGCACAACCAAGGTGCTATAGCACCGTCGGCTTAATAGCAGCAAACCGGTGGTTATCTCTCTGTGCTTGGGACTGTGAGAAAGACAGGCTCGATACAGGGCGCCCCCACTACGAAGACCCTGATTTTGGGCCTTGCGAAAGGTCAAGCGGGTCTAGCATGTCACAGCCACCAAAGCACAGAATAGACGCTCATCCCGACAATTGTACGCCACCGTCGCAAAGGAGCGCTGTTTGTCCAAAATAGACTTTTTGGCTCAACGAGCGGCTCACGTGGTTCAAGCCAATCCTCAATCAACAACAGGACTGCAAATCTGGCTTTGCTCACACTAGCTGGCAACCATATACGCAGAACAATGCCTATTTCCTAGGATCACGAGTACAAAGGGAGCAATCGGAAGCCCCAGATTTGAGATATTGCCAAGACATTCTGTTTCGAACAATCTTACCAGCCCTGCTCGCAGGCGGCCTCCAAACCTAGGATTAGGATGCCTCTAAATTGGTCTGCTAAGGGACACGATCCGGCTGTTCGCGGACCTGTCCTTGCTGGCTGGGTTGTGGAGATGACATGAAGGACTTGTCAAGAGCTAAGCTCCGTTCTCAATACGACCCGTGCGGTCGCTTTGGGGACTGCAAGCTTTCTAACATCAGTCACACTACCACCGACTCGTCTCGTCTTTTGTGACAAGAACACCAATTGAGACTTGCGGCGCCAAAACGGGCCCTGGATTGTGTGTGGGCTTGCTGTTTTCGGCACTGCAATTTACTAGGTATTCGGTAGGGGCAAACGGTTGACTTGTCTACTGTCGGCAGACATTAGTCAAAAACGTGCCAAACAACCCGTATCCGCATCAAACTCATGCCGTCCATGACACATTTATAGCACGATGGCTGTCCGCATCCGTCGATGTCATGAAGCGGGGAATTTTTGGAGCGTGAGGTAGGGCACAAAACTGGTCAATTCAGCTCTCTGTTATTTTGAAAACAGAAATAGTGATTCGACGCGCGGAACGGTGCAAGGCGCGTTAGTGACATTCGCCCTGTGCTTGCCCGTTGTATCTCCATCATGCGCAGGCATGAGCACATCCCGTAGTTATCATCAGCGTACGACAATTCCGCGATACGGCCCCTGGGAAAGGAAAGGTGAAAAACATAATTGCTCTTGGGTGCTGCCTCCTCGTCCCCGCTGCAGATCTAGTCACTCTTCCCAGGGGCAGATGGCGGGTGGCACGTGTTGTCTGACTATGGGGATCTCCGCGAACCAGGGTAGAGGTACCAAGGTAGCGCATGGCTTTCCATATGTGGACAAAGACAGACGGGCGAATGGCAGGCAGGTTACATTGGGATCCAGCTACCATGTTATAAATCTCCATCTTCATTTCGTGGTGCCCGAGTTCTTCAACTCCCCATGACGGCGGAAAGCTCGTTGCATCCACTCACACTACGAGACTGGTGGCAGTCTCGCCATCTCCACGAAGTTGTCCCTAAAATTGGCAATCATGTGAAGATCTGGACAAGATGATCATCTGCCGTGCCGTTAGGACGGCGTGCACATCACATCACCTCGGTATCATTACACATCAACGCCCTTCCCGCAGACTGACCTGACTGCAAGAAAGATGAGGTAGAAGAGATAGTCAGTGAAGGACCCTCCAGGTAACTGAGAAGCGCTTCTCTGCCCCTGCGGCACCGGAAGATATTTTCACAGAGCCCCAATCTGCAATAGAGAGATTTGTGCACAAACCGACCCTTTGCCGCTTCTCACCGTCCTTTGCTTGCTTGAAGCAGCACTCGAAGAGAAATGACATTGTCGGATTGGGAAAAGACCTGCATGCAAATGCCAACCCTGGCTCGATGAGCTTTACCTTGTTCATTCAATACTGCTTTGGGTTCATTCAATCTTGCTCTAGCGCCGCCCGTGACTACGAAATAGGCAGAGAGAGCTGCAGCAACCCGAGCTGAACGGAAGAAGCCGTCTCCCAAGAGCCTGTCTTTGCCTTCGACATCATGATTGTCACTTTTGCCCATCCAGGGGGCTCTCCGCTAGGACTGCAACATTGTACCGACTTTGTTTCTTGGCCCCCACACGAATTCATTAGTTTGGGCCGGGCCCTAGGATCTTGGGATCTTGGAATCTTGGGATCTTTTGGTCCTCTGATAGCATGCACTGAGACAAGACAAGAAAATGCCAGGCTTCAGTTACAGCTGCAGTTTGGTAGCTGGACACGGGCCCTGCTGATCGCCAACAATACCAAGAAAAGTCTCACTACAGAGAATTCGAAAACTGACCAGCAACGGGATCCTCCATTATTCACTTTTTTCTTCTTTTTCCTTTCCCTTTCTTGTTGCCGCAGGTCCGGTAGATTACCATGCAAGCGGCATGAGCCGAAACAAGAGGACACAGACACCGCCAATAACAATGCCCGTTTGCCGCATCCTACACTATGGAACGACGGCGGCGGCGAAGGCGTGTCAGGTTTGATTTTGCATCTCGGAATTACATGCATGTACAAGAGAGTCGATCTTTTCAGTGGTTACGTCTCGGATCTGAATAGATGCACGGCGGATGAATGCTTCAAGTTTGTTGTGTCCTGTATATTATCATCCAGTGTTTACATTGAGTATCTGGTAATTCAGCCATTGGTTAATACATACACACGTGTTTGACAGACGTACAGAGGGCCAAGGAAAGCAAGACCAATGCATATTTACTCTACAGGTAGCTAGATAAGATAACAACAATGGATTGATGCTATTGATAGGTAGACCTATAGAATATATTGCACACAACAATCACAATTTTGGTTCGACCCCTGTCATTGCGTACAAGCCCGCTATAGCCAAGGCGATTTCGGGACTGTACGATTCACTAGGTATTGATACTTTGGTCAGGGGCCTTGAATAGTGATGTTTACAATGACAAAGAGAGGGGAGAAAGTATATTTATTAGGATTGAGAAGGCATTGGTTCATATTTTAAGATTTGTGTTGACCTGGATAGATAAATACATAGTTCCAACTAGATGGTTCCTTGAGTATGCAGTGAATCTTGGAACGACCTCACATCATACGAGAATAGTAGAGCAGTCTGTGAGGCCATTGTCTAAACAGCATAAGCCAGTTACTTGAGGGAACCTCGAAAGAAGAGGAAGAGTGGGGGGGAAGGAAAAAAAAGGAAGAAAAAGGAAGAAAAAAGGAAAAAAAAAGAAGGAAAGAAAAAAAAACCCTCTCAAAGAGCGGGGATGCACCTTTTCACGGACGGCCCTGACTCCGATTCCGAAGCGGAGAATAAGCATGTGGCACGCACGTGTCGAAGAATAGGTGCCTTCAGCCGGGGCCTCCGTCCAGGTATAGCTCGTTAGCCGAGTTTTGGGTTTGTAGAAGGCTGACATATTTCATAAGAGGATTTCTTCGCAGAGGGAAATATTATGTACATACTATCAAGGAGTCTCGGAACGGCGGAAAGGAAGTCTCTGTGGGTGTATTGGGCTTGGTTGGGTCCATGTTGGAAGCTCGGCTGTAACGAAGGCGCGAGGGGGAAAGAAGAGCAGGGTGTGAATGCCATCTTTTGGCTTGCAAGATAGTGCGGTTAGGTACTTTTCACGACTACCAAACAACCACTACTACTGCTAGTAGACTAAGAAAAGAGGCTTTGACACTTATGCAGGTTGGGCTGGGATGGAGGATGTGGGAATGGTGCCTAGCGTGGGTGTCTGTGTTATCAAAATGGAGATGCGGCCTTTTCCCGCCTTGTTCCTTTGTGGTATTGATACTTGGATACTGTTCAAGACATTCAAGGGTTTGCCTGCTGTGATGACAATGCTCCCACAGTAATGCAAGGTACGGCTAGATCAAAAAGAGCCTCATGAACTTTAGCGAGAATACACAGCCCTCAATTGCGGGTTAGAAGGACGCGATACGATGCCAGAAGTGGTTCAATGCTCGTGATGTATAGAAACAAAATCCAAATATCCAATCTATTTGCCAAGGAGGATTAATGATGAATTCTCCGCTCTTTCTCAACCCAATCCTCTGTGCAATCAAGGGGGTTCCCGAGAAACGATACAACTCTCCGTGCGGAAGTTTTTCCCCTTAAATTAATAAGAGTGATAATAATACAACAGTCTATACCTATACACGCCAGGGGCATGGTGTAAAGAGAGAAAGGAAGAGCAGTCAACGCACCCTTTAGAGCAGACTCCACCTTTTGCAATGATTCGCGCAAGGGAGTGTCTCAGAAGCGACTAGGGCAATGGGGACCCCTCAAGCCGGCTAGCAGTAAGTTTGTTGGATTTGGGGGCCTATACCCGGTACGCTAAATTGAATAATCACGTTGAGGGCTTCGAAAGTCGGGAGACTCGGGCCAATGACGATGCAATGAGATTCGTGCTTTCTTCTGCCATGGTTTGTGGATAGCCGGCAATGATGCTGTGTATCCGTTGTTTCTACTCCTTCCGTCCGCTTGAGGACCAAGTGCCGTGGTGGGGCGTATATCGGGAGGGGAACCTCGCTGTACATTGCACTAGTCTCTTTTTAATATCGCCTCAATGAGACGAGCCCGTGCTGGTTATACTGTACGTCAAAAGTCTCCAGGCCAGTTGACTCAAATGTCATCTATACATAGTAAGCTTGGCTAGTAGTGGTCCTTTTCAATCCACATCAGTTATCATCTTGCGCCAGTGATCCAAATTGAGGCCAGCGGCCCGATACATAGAATGAGCTCTGCCGTTTTCGTGAGGCTCTGGTTAAGCGAGGCGTTCAACATGGTCATCTTGTGGTGAGACTTTTGATAGGAAGAGATAATGAGATCACATTTGGTACTTTTGATCCAAGTATACGAAGCTTGGCGTCACATTGTAATGTGGTATCAATCTTGGGAGCTCCAAAGTGTAAATGTTGGTTTTCATTTGGTGACAATTGCATTGAAACACCGGTCTCGTATCATACCTTTGGGGCTTTTGTCAGCACCATTTTGGTCCTGATGAGCAGTCTGAATGTCACGTAAGTTATTTGGAGCCATGCAAAGTGGTGATGGTGGTGGTTTGATGAATGGCGGTTTACACTTCTCAATACGAAGTGACTGTGCTCGATTTCATGTTGTATGAGCCCCAGCAACTAATGACTGGCGTGTCACGTAATACATCCAGACTACACACGCGACGCAGTCGGCTTTGTCCTGAAGATCAAAAGCCCCTTTCGCGTTGCGTGCACTGGCCAGCCGTTCGCCCAACTGAGCCGGATCGGCTGGTTGCTTGATGTGGTTTTGATGGTGACGATCACTGTCATTCCAAACTCTACACGATGATCTTTACTCTTACCAGGGTGCTAGTCGTCAATTAAGACTCTCAATCTTGCACAATTGCCGAACCCCAGTGCTTTCGCTGATGGTGTTTTTTGAGATAACACAGCCAAGACTCTAGAACCGTCTTGAGGGTCACATGTTGGGGTTGCTGCAATACGAAGACTCGTAAAACAAAGAAAGAGAATCTCACTGTGCGTCCTTGGTGGCCTCCCCATTGCCGTTGGTTAGCCTCTGCTTCTTCCCAAAAACCCGCACTCTGCCACCGACCCTTACCAGTCCGCACAGACAAGTCCGTGAGCCGGAGAAAACGTGGTCTGAAATGTGGCTTTGCTTATTCCCGTAGCAGGAGGGTCACTTGAGTCTGCCAAAGTCTGAATCCAAGACTTAATTTGGGGCTCGCTAGTGCTAATCTGCCGACGCGCGGGCTTGACCTTGTAATATGGGTGTCTTGGCTAGACTCAAAGAGGAACAGAGCACATTGAGGAACCGGGGTTGGGGTTTTCCCCTATATCAAATGAGCAGTTGGATAAATGTGTTGTCATGGATGGAAGGGCAAAAAGAAAGAGGTCCGACTCAAGGCACAGCTTGCGTTCGGGAACTTTTAGTCGGCTTCTGCTTGGCTGCTTGGCAGCATGACAAGTGATGGAGTAGCTACAAGTTGAGAAACAGCTTTGAAAGAGGGTGTGGTGCTGCCGTATCGCATTCTGCTCGTCACCTTGGGGGTCCGAAGCAAAAGGAAAACAGGGAGGAGAAGTTCAAAGGGGTCCCAAGGCGAGGCAATGCAAGGGGAAGGGGAAGGGGTACCGAGGCAGATCTCGGAAGCGCCTTTGCGCTGATTTCTCGCTACCGACGAGGTCCGTAGGATACAAGCTTATATCTTGAGAAAGACCGTGCATTTTTGAAAGACGATGCAAAGAATTCATGCTTGTTCCAACCTGTTCCCGACGTAGGTATGCACACATCGCTGCCCTTCCCGATGTACAAATTCTTGATTCTAAAGATTTATTTCATTCCGATCACGTCTTCATTCGCCTGTGTTCCTATTGTCTTGTTCGATACTATGCATGCTCTCTTGTACATAGTTAGTGTTAGTCTGTGGGCCGTTGCTCTTCTTCCATGTCCAACGATTGCAACGCTACGGGTGCAACCCGGCAATTGCCTTGCCCCTTGTAATATTTCCTCTTCCTCGCACCTGAGCGGAACCGTGAGCGGAATCAAGAACTGACAGGGATCCAGTAGAACACACACGCTCGCGGAGGATACACTTGCAGTCTGGAACCACCACAGTGCGTTGTGGGGGAAGGACGATATACACTAGACCAATATTTACATTGATCTATCACCAAGGAGATACAATGCTACACAGAGCCGCTCAGATGCCACTTCCAGTAGCACATCAACAGTGAGCATTGCTACTCTGCTTCCATGTGTTATACTCTTTCAAAAGAGAGAACCCAGTCTTGGCCCTTGGGGTTGTTCTCCAAGGTCAGTGGACATGTCACCCACTTTGCCATCCTCAATGAGGCCAAGTCAAACTTCCTGGGGCTGGGGCTGCATGGGGGTCATTTGCAAAAGTGACAACGCCTCTTTTCTCTTGCTCCATCAATACCAAGCCGGCACAAGTTGGCAACGTAAACGGGCGCTACTGTGCCGGAAGGCGTCGGTTCCGCGACGCACATTGTAGCGTGGCATGTAAGTCCTGCAAGCCACAGGTGGGCTTGGCACACACATGACTCTGCTGTTGTGGGTTTTGATTGCCTTCTCCAAGACTGGTACACACAGTTTTGTATGTACGCGTGAGGGCCCCGCAAAATGACTGTCTGTGAGCTGGCCTAACTTTACCGAGTAAGGATACAATCATAGACCAGAATGACAGCCGATGATCAGATAGGGGAGAGGAGGGTGGCGAAATGAAGAAGTTGAAGCCAGCTATAGGAGCAGCGACAAGGAGAAGGTAAAAAGGAATATCAAGATGGCTTGCGCCACTGGCGGATAGATAGATGCCGACGAAGCAACCTTGTCAGTGCTGCAATGCTGGTTGCCCATACCTACTGATTTGTACTGATTGTTCGCTGACCTCAACTTCAATCGCGGTGCGGACTGATACAAGACAGGGGGCCTCAGCAAAGATTGGGCCATGCGGGCGACTCTGGGGCTGTGGGTTGAATACCTTGCCTGTAACTAGCAGAGACCATACGTTATTCGACATGACTCTGTTAGCATAGAATGCACAGGGAGTAGGAGAGGAAAAAGGAAGACAGGAACTCGTATCTCGCTCTTGATCGCGATTTGTCGTTGTTGTTTTTGATGTTGTTTTGTTTTGTTGTTTTTTAATAGCAAAAAAAAAGGCACTGGCAACATTACTTGCCGCATTGTTCTTAGCCTATTGCAGACGTCGATGCGCGTGGGCCGTCCACCACCAGCCTCAGGAATGCAATAGCTGTCATGGATTTCACAAAGGGTATAGACTCTTTTAGATACAGGCTCAATGATCCCTTGCGCGCACGTGCTACCTTTAACTCTATTTGTCCCACCTCATCGATCGCCCTTGTTTCGATCTCAGACACACTACGACATGCAGCAACGGCCACTGAGCTTTTGACAAAAGCAGTACACACGAAAAGACTTATGTTTTTGTGCTCGGATCGTTGAGTTTACTTCGTGCCATTCGGCTTCCTGGGACGTTAAGACAGGCACGAGAATTGAGAAGAAAATGGCGAGAGACTTTGCACCCGTGATCGTTATGAAGACTTGCGAACATAAAGACTTTGGAACGCACAGAAATATCATTTGTATGATTCACGTGTATAATTATTAGAATATACGCGCTGATATTGAATTGTGGCGCTTTTTTTTTTTCTTTTTTTCTTTTTCTTTCTTCTTTACACGCCCGCACTTCGGTTGTCTTCGGAATCATTAAGTCGAGCTCGGAGTCAAAGTTCCAAGATGAGACTTAGTCAATATCGGGTTCGCCACAGTAGGGATAATCCGTTGGTCGACTTCTCGATTATCAAATGCCGAATTCCAGAATTGGCGAAAAATAAGGCATGGTATTATGTATGACCGAAGGACAAGACAGAAAAAGGCGCGGGCTATTAGACACTGACGAAGATGACCAGCTAAAAGCCTCGCTATTCATGGAAATAAATATCCAGAGATTTGACGATGTGACTTGACGACTTGTGCGGCACTCTCTTAACAATGTATAAGCAGATGGCGTACTTCCCATCTAAGATCGCATCCACTATCATCAGTTAATCTGGTCACTAGATTATCATGTTCTTCCTTTTCCCTCGGATTGGCACTGAAGAGAGATCCAAGAGTCCCGTCCTGGGCTGGCTGTAATTTAGTTGCTTTTGGTCTACTCACAGACTATTGATTATACGGATTGCTCATATACCAAGCTGTCTGGGCCCCGTCTCAAAGCAAACATGTAGGGTGATTGAATGAGCTTCACCGTCAGATGCATGATGCTGAGGAATTGGCTACGTTCAGATAAATGTGCTGCATACGGATGCGAGCCACAACCGCTGTATGTGTTTGGTTGACTTGCAAATCCATCGGCGAATCCTTGGCAACCACCTCCACTACCTGGGCACAAACTAATTGCAGACTTGAATGCTATCTGGGCATCTTGTGCTCGATACTGGTACTCCAAGGTCAGTCACAATCGTGTCGATGGTGTGCAAGAGGCAAACAAGACCCAGCCTCGTTTTTCCGGAAGACCAAAAAAAGCAAACAGTGAGAGTGAGGCTGACTAGTCGTGTAGCACCGTCGATATATCTTGCATGGCGCCCCATCTTGCCCGAACAAGTATCACATTCAGACACGATGAAATGCACCGACCGAAGTGGAGCAAGTAACCCTCTGGTATCGACTGTGAGGCTGAGGCTGAGGCTGCTTGTCATACATTGATACCATTCTTATGACTTTGGCAGTGATAGCCTCATAGACGAGGGATACCTGGCGCTTCGACATTCGGCCCTGACTTCGATTCAAGGCGTTTCAAAATAGGCACATGGCCCAGAATCAAATCCCGCATCGACAACGCCTTCAATTTCTTGCACTGATTTCAAAGCGACGCTTAATTTTTTTTTTCTTGTCAACCCAAAACAACCAATCCTCTCCCCTGTAATATCAGTGCGCCGCACCACAGTGCAATAAGTACACAACTTTTTACAAGACGATTCCCAATTCGCCACGGTCAATACCCTCCTCAGTCAAGTTGGGATAGTACGGCACCATTGCATCCGCCTGCATCACATATGCATCATTATATATCCTCCAGAATGGCTGCCTGACTTTTCTCGCTGGGTGGAACAAGCCCGCCCACACATAGTTCATGACTAGTCCTGGCCCAATCGATACGCGAATAGCCTCGATTGCCTCTATTACACGATCAATAACGTGTGGGGATTGCTCGTATGCGTTGGGAAGAATGAGGTTCAGGCAGTGCAGCATAGCGTCTTCGAGTCCAAGGCCAACAACGCCGAGTGCAATGTGCTTGACGACCGAGGCGGCCGTCTGTCGGTGCACTTGGTCTCGGTCAATGAGCGCGTCCTCGAGAAGCGGTACAACGGCGTAGACGTAGTCCTTGGCCATTTCGCCAATGTATTCGAACAGAAAAGAGAGTGACTTGAGGACACCGGTGCGCACGTTGAGCTCGGCAACGGAAGCGTATTCGTTCATGATTGCTGGGAGCACTGTGAAAGGTGCGCAAGTCTCTGCGACAATACCAATGGCCTATGAAATGTTAGCAATTGAGAACAAAACTCAGCTAGAAGAACGAATGTACTCACCACGGCGGTATTGACACGACTTTGGCGCTCCTGTACCCTCAAATTGGACAACAAAGTCGCCAACACGTCCTGAGGACCGATGGCCTTGGCAATGAAACCAAAGGTGTTGTTGGCAGCTCGTCGGATGCCCTTCTTGTGTGCCTTGAGCATGTCGAGCAGCTCAAAGCAAATACGCATCCATTCTCGCGCATTAACAGACTCTGGCCCTCTGTCGGCAATACGTCCAACTAGATCCACCACATTTTCCTGTACGCGTTCATGCCGATTTCGAAGAATAGGTGTCAATCGAGGCAACAGGTCCTTGATAGGGGGTTGCATCTGATTGATACCGACCACTGTGACTATCGATCGTAAAGCACCCAGAATAGCACCGAGGACTTCTGGATACTCTTCACCCAGGTACTCGTAGAGAACGATGCCCAACTTGCCCAGTAGAGCGTCCTCGCCACATTGCGCCATGACCATGGCAATGCGTGAGATAAGGTCTGCAGCTTGCTGACGCGTTTGCGCGGTCTTGTTGTTGAGTCGCCAAAGGATGGTACTGACAATCTGTGGTAAGTAAGGCTTGGTTCGTGTGCCCAATGCATTGACGCACGAGCCAAAGGCGTTGAGCACTACGACGTCTTCAACAGACTGCTCCTGGAAGGAGTGCAGAATACCATCTATAAGACGCTCTTCCAGACGCTCACCAATATCGGCAGCACCCAGAGAAGCGACCAGCTTCTCGATAGTTTCCACGGTCATCTTTCGGTAAGCCTCACTCTCGTCCTTGAGGTTTCCAACAATTCTTTCCAATATCTCGCTGACACCGACCTTTTGGCCCAAGTCACAAGTTGTCTCGACGACTGACCGATAGTTTCGCTTGTCGAGTGCAACTCGTCGCACCCAAAAGTTGGAAAAGAAGTCGTCTAGCACGTGAGACTTGAGGTAGCCGGCCGTCACACCTTCAGTCTGAGACATCTTAGACAAGACAGTAAGCACGACTCGTCTCATCTCGTCATCAGGGCTCTGAAACTCTCGCAGAACAACGTCCATGATTTGTGAAGTGTAGTAATTAGCGTACTCCTCGTCCATCAAGGGAATAATGAACCCAACTGCCTTGAGAAATGCTGCCAAATTCTTTCCTCGCTGTCGCTTGGTACCTGTCCATAGAGGGTTGAGGATGCTATCGAAACTTTCGATACCATACGGGTTGGCAGCTTCAGCCAGCGCTGCTGTTGCCAGCGCCGTGACGGTGCGGACCTTAGTCTGTTCGTCGTTCAGATTGGGCCGGATGCAGTCCACTAGGTCAGTCAAATGAGGCAGAACTGAGCATCCCATAAGAATGGCAATTTGCTGCACAATCTTAACGCCAGTGTGCCTGGCCTGCCAGCTCTTCTTGGTTCGCGTAACGGCCCGTAGAAAAGGAATAAGAGCAGGTATGCCGAGGGCGGAGGCAACGACAGCAAAGGCTCTCGCCGTCGTGTTTCGTACGTACTCGTCAACATGATCGATATCCGGCCTCATGGTGCTGATCATGGTCGACAGACCAGCAGCCTTGGCTAGGTTAGAGATAATCTCGCGACCCTCAACTCGAGCATAGTAGTCTTGGTCGATGAGTAAGGGTTCGATGACCACCAGAATCTTGTGTGTATAGGGTCTCACCAGCTCATCGAGCTTGTACAAGACTCTGTCAATGACCTTCACCAGCAAGTGACGCTCCTGATCTTCGAGTGTTCGCTCCATGAGCAGAGGAAGAATCTGATTGAAGAGCGGGCCGGCACCAAAGCTTCGTGCATTGTCGGTCAGCTGACGCAAAGCAGTTTTTCGCATGGGCGGTGTACCATTCTTGATCTTGAGCAGTAGCCTCATGATCTTGCGTTCCTTGAGCTCATCCACACTCAAATGTTCCTCGTCCACGCTCTCAGTGAGCTTCGCAAAATACTGCATGTCTTCTGGCTTGAAAAATTGCAGATCTCCTACTCCAGGAATCTCCTTCGGCAGTTGATTTGCCGCCAAGCGAGCAGAGTTGGGGTCCTGCATCATGAAGCCGCCTGCCGGAGCAGGAGTCTGCATGAGTTTGTGGGATGGTGCTCGCACGGGAGCATATCCAGGAGGAGCCTCAAGTACCTTGTAGCCTTCCGCCTCGCCGGGAAGAATCGCGTCAAGTTCTTCGTCGCTGATGGGCGCGTTGCGTGCTGAGACATCCGTACCAAGCGGAGCAGCAGGCAGCGCCGCGCTCTGGGTCGGGTGCATCGGCGTTGCCAGTCCAGCGTTTCCAATGGGTGTAGCAGCCGGAGCCTGGTCCCACCGCGAACGCTTCTTGGATGGTGGCTCAGATCCAGGCACAGAAATCGCAGGAGCCTCGTCCCAGCGCGACCGCTTCTTGGCCTCTGGAGCAGGTATAGCGGCGTCTTCGCTTGTCGCTACATCCCACCTCTTCTTACGCTTCCGCCCAGCTGCAGCCTCCGTTGATCCGGCCTCTCCGTTCTCCTTATCGTCGCCTTCGGTCAGGGTCGGCTTATGTTCCACCTCCTCGCTCTTAACCTCATCCCCGTTCTTGAGCCTATCCTCGATAGCCTTTCGCACGCGCTCTTCCTCACGCTCGAGATCTGCCTTTTCCATGATATCCCTGTATGTCTCACCCTCAGCATCTGCGGAACCTGCCTGGCGGTTGGCAGCAAAAGGATCAGCGCGCGTGGGCGTCAGCACACGATTGAATCTTCGTTTCTGGTAGTCCGTTTCGCGGTCCGTGATGCGGTGGCTGCGCTCCCCACGACCAGCCAGCACGTCATCCTCCTCGACACCATCGCCGCGTGCAAACTCATCAATCTGCGAGCGCGTCGCCGTATACTGGCCGACCAAGCGACGAGAGCCATCATCGCCGCCATCGATTTGCATGGCATCATCGTCGTCGTCGCCAGCAGGGAGGGAGGTGTGATAGCCGGCGAACTTGTCGGCGGAGCGCTCATACAGATCGGTATCCAAGGCCTCGGTCAGGCTGGCTTTGGTATTGGACTCGCGCTGGGACGAGGCATCGCGTGAGTTGCCTTTTCGAGCTGCGGCGGCGGCGTTGCGCTCGGCCTGCAGCTTGCGAATCTGGTCGAAGTCCGAGTCCGACATTTTTGCGGGCTGCAAGCTGGCTACATGTATCGTGTCTAGCTTGCCAAGAACGTACGGATGGGTCAAGATGGATGTGAATTCGCGAAAGGGTGATTGGACTGGTAGGTGGCGATGCCGCGAAAATCAAAAGAGATGTCGTTGATTTTGGCACGAGGCTGCAGCCGATGGGAAAGCAACGCCCGTAACTCGAGGCTCCTGCTCCTGGCAGGTTCCTGCTTAGTCAGACTTTCATGCAGGTGGGGTCTTTGGTGAATTGGATGTACCTAGGTACCGTTTTCAGGCTAGTTGTGGCTTGAGTATCACCACTTTAACTTTGCGAAATGGTGAATTAATCGTGCAGACAATTTGGGGAAAACTTGTTTATTTGATTTTATTCGCAAGGGGTATCATGATATATCCGTTCGACTCCATTATAATGCAAAGAGGTCACACAATAGAAATAGTGCCGACCTTAGACTCCCATCTGTGTGCGATGATGCCAATATGCTAAAGCCCTCCCAATAGATATGCAGCTGCTTTGAATAATGATAAATCATGCTTTGGACGCCAATAAATGCTGCAATTGAAATCAGCAATTTATGTTTTGCCCGTGTTGAGCGTTTTACTGCTCGGGCCGTTCAAGCAGTGCCACTGTCCACACACCGTCCTGGGCGTTGAATTGCTTCATTTTCTCGTCTGGTGGCAGGTAGCTGTTTCCCTCCTGCAAAAGGCCTCGAATGTCCTTGACAATACTGTCAGGCAAAATGAGTTCCTCTTCCTCCTCCCTGCCTCGATTCTGCCAGAGGAGCTTCATGGCTGACACTTTTTGCTTTGAATTGCAGGAGAAGCTGATCCGTGGATTGAGTATCCAGGCAGTAATTGCCTCTTTGTCGCCCTGGAGTACAACCTTGGCCGAGCCAGTTCGTTCTTGAGTCGCGAAAAGCGCGGTAGCGAGGCAGTGAGAAAGGGTAGGTGGTCGCAACATCGACAGAGAGTTCGCCGGCGAGTCAGCAAATTTCAGCATCCACTTGAATATTGACACACCATCCTTCCTGGTGTCATAAACCCCGAGCTGAGCATTGCAGCCGGGGCAGGAGGCAACTGTGGATATGCTGCGGTGTGTTTGCGTGTTTAGCAACGTCAGATTGGGGTCAATGTCCGCATTGTTCATGAACATCTGCTGAAAGTCAGTGCCTGTGATTGTAACACATTCTTGTACGCAACGGCTGTCTGTAACTTGGACACAATCCGTGAATGCTCATGACTTTGAACACTTTTTCGGACGACCGAGTTGCCTTCTCTACCTGCTTCCAAGCATATGAACCGCATCGCAGACACGAGGGTTTTCAAATGCTGTAGGGCAGCATGCACAAGTACATGGAAGGGGCATGTTTTCTCTTGGGCATTTGTATCGGTACACTCAAACAAGGAGGAAAGGCTAGAGCCTTACCGTCTGGTGACCTTCTTGATACCCTACACGACACACAAGTCACTCAACCGACAGAAAAGAATTGAGACTTACCACATTGCACCGGCAGTCCTCTTTGTGGAACAGCATTCTGGTCAAGTCCACAAAACCAATGCCGGCTTGCGCAAAAATCGCCGTATTTGCACCGTAGCCACGTGAGGCGAGTGCGCTCTCGGAAGCCTTGAGGTCATTCGCGTTGTCACTAGAATCGGCCCGGTTCCTTTGGTCGTTGTTGATGACTGGCTTGTGACAGTGCCAGAACTCCATCATTTCGGCCCAATTCTCACTTGGCAGATCCTTCCACTCCTTGAGCGACTCTCTGCTCACGACAACTGTCTCGCACTTTCGGCAAAGGACATCGGTTCTCGGGCGGAGAACCAGCGCAGACCAGGGAGCAACCTCAGGGATGAGCGCCGGCTGGCTAGCTAGACCTCCAGTAAGCAAACTATCCTGGGCGAGTAATCGCCAGCTCATCTTAAACAAGCCGGGCGGAATCTCCCCAGGAAGATGTTCGCCTCGCAGTTTTGCTGCTGTGGGGAGGATGATTTCCGTGGATATTCTCTCATGATAGACAATAAGCCTCTCGCCATCATTCGAAATCAGAGCTTTGGTGGTCCAGGTAGATTGGCTGGGCAAGTGGACAACAATTGAGATGCGGCCAAGTTTAGGAAGAAACTCGGCATACAGAGACGGTAGAGCACGTCGCTCTATGGAAGACGTGGTCATGGTGTCTCGGCGACCGGAGATACTGGAGGAAATGAGATGGAGCTTTGTAGTGCATCAGATGAAGCTCAGACAGCTTGGAAGGGGAATGCGAGACTGGAAGACGAGGACGCCTCAAGGCCTCAATTGTGTGCAGTCAGGTTGACCAGATTCATGGCGGCGAAGTGAAGTTGTCAAGAAGAAAGAGGAAAGAGGTTCGCTATAACCTTGAATCTTGATACATTGTTCAGAATAGAGTAGCAGGTGCTTGGCGAGGTGCAATGAATGACTCAGCAGAATTCAGTACCTGAGCAAGTACCTAAGTACCTCGACCCAGTGCCGATTTTTAAGGCACTCCCTGCCTCCATTAATAAATGAAACTGGAATCAAACTACTATATATACGAAGCTTGAGATTACTGGCAGCCCAAGCATCTGTTAGTACATGCAGCTATCATATACAGCTTGAGACTTAGGCAAGATATTCAAATGTGCTGCTTCTTTTCTTCTTTTCTACAAATTAATAAAGCCAACAAATGTCGGTCATAAATTTGAACTTTTCAATACTCATCACTCTTGCAGATCTCACGTCCTTCTCATGTTCGGTTTTCGTTCAACATAGATCTGGCTACGAACAGCTCTCTTCAAATAAATAAACATCTGTACCGTTGATATGTAAGTGGCTAGATATTTGTCCAAACCATCAATTGATGGGTGACAGTATTATACGATCATGGTAAATCGTGATAGTCGCTAGGAAAAGACTCAAACAACCTTCAAATCTCCCTCAGACAACAGTATGGTGAGCTATCTTTCTCATACATCCAGTTCTGGTTATCTCATTAATGAATCTGCACTTTCAACCTGTGATGGATTCGCTATCAGAACCCCAGCCCATTCCACCACTTCCTCCTTTCTTGACTCTCTTCGCTCTAAATTCTGCGATCGAAGGTTAGCTTGGAGGTATCGAAGACGACACGCTCCATAGGAACCCCCAAAGAAGGCCGAAGATGGTTTTGATTTGTCAGAAAGTTTCGTGATATGATGCAGACCGATGTGAGAACTCGGCCCCTTTCAGCGTCCCAACTCATAAGATAACATACCATGAAGGTTCCATCCACTGACACAGGCCATGCCTTCTTCATCTAAAGAATTGTCAGTATACGTCATTGTTAGCACTTTAAACCACAGTGCTATCTGAGTAGACCATGTGAATATTCACTCGTCCTAGCCATACCTTGTTGAAGAAAGCCGTAGCAGCGTCGTTGGTCAACTCCCAAGCCCTAGTGAGAGTTATCGAGAAGATCAGTACTTGATAAGCTGAAACCTTGTGGGAATTAGATCCCTCAGCAACTCACAGGCCAATATGCTCAATAATCTTCGATCCGGGCTCCGCATCCCCCACAAAGACCGGAATGACCTGATGTCTTCGCTCAGCGCGCGGTAATGCCCACCACGAGTCTAACACAGCTTTGAGAAACTCGGTGCCGTACCCTTGGCGCCAATGGCTGCTCTTGATCAGGATCTCGAGTTCCGGTCAGCCGCAACGCGGCTGAAGCTCGCAGTCGAGACATCCTGCTTCACCAATCATCTCGCCGGTCGAGGCCAGAAAGGCGCCAAAATACCAGTGTCTCTGATCGTTTGGTGTTTGGAGTGCTGCGATGGCCTGGCGAGTTTCTTCGACGTCTCGATCGGGACGGCCGCGGAAAGGAGCTAATCCGGTTCGAAGATGGTGGACAGAAATACAACGTCAGCAGAGTCCTTTTTGGGCCCGAGAGGAGATAATGACTTTTGAAGGTGGAAACATGAGGCTGGATATGCCAACTTCCTTTTATTCGCGAATGTAGAAGGAAGCTCTCTGCTTCTCGTATATGTATAAGTCTGGAACAAGCCGCCGGAATTTCGGAAGCTTGTACGACGAGAAGAAATGCACAGGCTTACAATGTTGTTGCGTATTTGCATCTGAGCGAAGTGCAAAGTAATCTTCGAGATCGCGAGGTACTATGTGGCGAATGATCAAGCGCTCGGTCTTGATCTCGGGCCGTTGTGCGATCGAGGGAAGCGGTCGAGCTGGAAGCAGCACACGATAGCTGAACCAAGGCACAATTTCCTGGTAAAGATTCCCGAACTGCTGCGGGTCGTCAGGGCTGATATGTATGGTATTCGGCCACATTTTGCAGGGTCGACTGAGGACCTGGCTATTCTAAGCTTGGTGAGTGCGCAGGAGTTTCGTCTTGGATTTCAAGAAAGGCTAGTGTTGACCCAGTCGTATTGAGTGATAATCAATTTGACCAGCTATCGCAGCGCGACAAATCTGATTCGATATTCCCAAATGTCACCGGTACAGAGGCCGATCTACGATCGGCGTAGATGGCCCAAAAGATGAACAATCAAGCAGAAGATGGCACAAGGCTTCCGAGAAGAAGCAAAGGAACGAAGAAAGGAGAAAAGATGGGAAACGATCCGAGATGCGATTCCGAAAGGTCAAGTTGTGGAATCGCGGTGCGCAATGCGAGTGGAGTCTTGATCCAGACTGGGCGCCACGAGTGAACCAACAGAGTCTCAACAACCACTAGAATAGCTGCAGGAAGCATTTAGCTAGGTCATTAGCAGTCCAAGGTACTATGTCGGCGGATTTATGATCCCCACATGCCGTTCTGGCATCAAGCATACTTTCTGTCACATACTTTCGCTACAGTATCCGGCAGGTATTGCAGGGGAGTAATGGGTAGATCATATAAATGATCAGGTAATTTCCAAGATCGAGCATTGCTTAGTATCCACTGATCACAATGTACTTCCTCCGAGCTGAATGCCTCAACAGATTTGTCGTCCAGCATAAATACATGGACTTATTGTACATACCACAAGCTGCCTGCAGGGTGCGAAGGATACACAAGCGACATATCTCGGTCTGGAAGAACACCCGCGTTTGAGTCATTATCCTCAGGGGTATCAGTAAGCTGCGGTCCGGTCCCCTATATTTATGCTGATTGATGAAAGGCCTGTGCCCCAAAGCCGGAAGTGTTATAATAATGCAACATCTGTATGTGGTTCCTCGGCCATTAGCCAGATGTCTTGTGGCGTTTCACAACCGCCATATTTCACCTCTTCTACTGAAGTGGTTGCGCTGTAAAACCTTTGTAAGCCGTACGAGACCGAATATGAAATATCGCATATAGGTCTTATACGTCAAAGAGAAGCTGTAAGCTATTGAAGCTTCATCATGGGAAGGAACTCATGCATTTTGGCATTCTATTCTCGGTAAAAGGAGAAACACTCTTCCAACAGACATTCGATCATATTGCAAATATTTTACGATATTTGAGACTCAATCGACTGCGCGGCTCTGTGGTGGGTAGGTTATTGATTCGTAACATCATCCTACAATTTTCTTTGGAGTCTAGTCCGGAGAGCAAAGTCGACAATTGAACGATGCCAAATGATGTTGGCTTATGTGTAGGATCAAAACAAATAAGCTTTGTTGGATAACGCACACGTTGGCGCTAAGGAGTGTCATGCAATGCAACTTAGTCACTGGAAACCCAGAGAGCGGGGTGATTGAACTTGTGTGTTTATCTGAACTATCCAGATTGCTAGGGAATATTCCTGTCGAGATCTTCAGGGTCTCCTTTCTGATCAACTGAGGCCATGCAGGGGCTTATCGACGTGCGTGCATTAATTGTGCTTTAGACCGTTGGAAGAATTGTTTTAGATCGAGCGGGTCAGCGCACCGTTAGGATGAATTTTTAGTCGAGTTTCTGCATCTTGACTTTCAACTTCAAGATCAATTCTCACACCCGCGTATACATAAGATTGTTGATCGAGTAAACATCACCTACCACAAGGGCACCATCTGTGAGAATAAGGCCAACCCTTTCTCATTTCCCGTACGACCCCGAAAATTGCTGGCCAAGAGCATGCGCTTAATGGCTCAGGACCATATATACATGCTTAGGTATGCAATATCACTATTCCTTTCATGTTCTCGAGTCTCGAATAACTCTGGAGGCCGAGCTCGGAACGTCAATGTTTGTTATGATGAAAGCCATAGTACTGTGTACAAAACACCAGTGTGTTAAATCATCAGCTCACCCATGGTCGGAATATAAACTCGAAAATGCCAAATTACACTGGATTGTACGCCTTCTGCGATTTTTATACCTTTGACAAGAGGATGCCAGAAATGCATCGATCCTGGAAAGGCGACTAATTTCGCACCCTGTGTTGCCTCGGGGCAGATTATGCCCAATCTGGCGCAAATCGCAAATGCTCTGGGGCCAATACATGTAGCACTTGATTCCGCATATCGATTCAGACGCTATACTTGTATAGGTACTGAGTGTCCATGTCGAATGTACCGTACTCAGCCTCTACGTCGTCAACCCGGATCCATGTATCAAGCTGCTTACATAAGGAAGCTGATAAACCAAGACCCAGTATGACTGCAGAGTGGTGCTTCAGGCTTTGGTATCGACAGGTTCATCAGCTCACAGATTGTAACATGAAGCATGTCATAACAAGAAAAGTGACGGGAAAATATTGGAATACTTGACTCGTCTCTCGAGTTCTTCCAAATCGCCTGGCAAGTCATTGGCAAGATTTTCCGTCGATTGTGACTTTGTGCCGGACGAAATTGTCCACGTAATGAAGCTATGGTTGAAATTAAGTAAGCAAGCGCAGAATCCTTGGAAAAGGCCTCGACGTTCTGGAGATCTGCGAATTCGCAGGCCAGTCCATGTTGGACTCCATCGGGGTGGAAGAGCCATGATCGCTCGGGGCAAATACACCCGATCCAAGTGCCATTGAGCGCTTGCAGTGGCCAGCCGTTATAGGCTCGCCAATTCTCGGGTGGAGTCCTGCTCTGAGCAGCTTTCGTGTTCCAGGCATTTCAAGCGTTAGCGCAACCACCAAGCAAGCAAGCTTCGTTGAGACAGCCGAGAATGGTCAATTTGTGTGCCTGGCCGAAGAAAATGGTAGATTCAGACCTTCGTGTTGACACGGAAGACACAGAGAAGAGCACACATATTGCAAATCATGGTCCCTAGATTGCATCATCTTGGCTGATCTGATGTTGTGCGAACGTTGTGGTCTTGCGAGCTGGATTAGAGACTTCTGGCAAGGGCGACAGTGGATTGTGAGTGCGAACGTGAACGTGAACGTGGGGAAGCTATTGGAATGACAGTGAATGGAGCCCTAGAGCTTTGGTGGGTTTCAGTGGGCGCTAGCGCCTGAAGCAGCAGGTGAAGGGGGAGGGGGAGGGGCAGCTTCAGCAGAACAATTATGGGGGGAGCCCCTCGTTAGCGCAATGCCGTCATTTGATGCGCTGCTCCCCTACTCCCCAGGATTCCCTCGGAGCGTGGTCTATATTAACCGGCCCAACCACGCCCTCACGACAGCGAGCCGTTCGCTTTGTCTTCCTCTTGTTTCTTCTGCTCTCTGTTCCTGCTTTAGATAATCCCTCAACAAGCCCGCAAACCCGCTTTTCTATCACGCACAATTCAACCATCGTCAACCAAGCAATTACCACTCCAAAATCATCCAACATGAGCTTCGGAAACAAGGTCAAGCTGAGCTCCGGCCACGAGATCCCGTAAGGTTTACACCCTGAACTCCCTTCCAATCTAATTGCCGCTTTCCTTCCTGTCTCTAACGCGCTCATGGGACGCCAACAGAACTCTCGGTTACGGCACCTGGCAGTCCGCTCCCGGTGAGGTTTCGGTCGGTATCTATGAAGCGCTCAAGGCCGGCTACCGCCACCTCGACCTGGCCAAGATCTACGAGAATCAGAAGGAGGTTGCCGAGGGTCTGCACAAGGGCCTCAAGGAGTTTGGCCTGAAGCGCGAGGACCTCTTCATTACCTCCAAGCTGTGGAACAATGCTCACCGCCCCGAGCATGTCGAGAAGGCCCTCGACGACACTCTTGCCGAGCTGCAGCTCGACTACCTCGACCTCTACCTGATCCACTGGCCCGTGGCCTTTCCCCTCGTTGGCGCCATTGGCGAGACCCTCTTCCCCCGCGTTGCTGGCAACGACGCCGAGGTCCAGCTCGACAACGACGTCTCCCTCGTCGAGACCTGGAAGGCCATGACTGAGCTGCCTAAGAGCAAGGCCCGCGCTGTCGGCGTGTCCAACTTCACCCCTGAGCACATCGACGCTTTGATCGAGGCCACCGGTGTCGTCCCTGTCGTCAACCAGGTCGAGAGGCACCCTCGTCTGTTGCAGAACGACACCCTCATCCCTTACGCCAAGGAGAAGAACATCCACATTACCGCCTACAGCGCCTTTGGCAACAACAGCTTCAACGAGCCCCTGCTCATCAACCACCCCGTCGTCACCAAGATTGCCGAGAAGCACAACGCTACCGGTGCTCAGGTTGTCCTAGCCTGGTCGCAGGTCGGCGGCCACAGTGTCATTCCCAAGTCGGTCACGCCCAGCCGGATTGCCCAGAACTTCCAGGAGATTAAGATCTCGGATGAGGATGTCAAGGCCATCAACGAGATTGGCGAGAAGGATCCAAAGCGGTTCAACGTTCCTTTGACTTGTAAGTTCCACAAGTCCGCAATTTTTTGCCGGGGGGGGGGCATGGGCAACGTGATGATGCTAACTTCAATTACCTCCAGACTCACCCAAGTGGGACATCAACATCTGGAACGACGAGAAGGAGACCGCGGGCAAGAACAAGCCTGTCGTCAAGAAATAAGCTGTCTCTTTAATAATATAATAAGTAACGAACGTGTGGATCAGCGGCAGCATAATTGATGGCAATACCTGGCAATAGAATTCCCAAAATAGACAAAAGTTTGCATGTGAAAGGGCATAATCTTATGATCCGAGATTGAGATATTCCGAGATTTGACAAGCAGATCGTAGCAAGCACATGCCAGCATTGTTGATTGTGCCTGGCGACTCGATGGCGCAATAACAAGTGCTCAGCATCAGTTGGTGGGAGGAGCTGGCATCACAAGTCTGGAATGCAGTTGAAAGATATGACCAATGCGTAATCCATTCAACTTCTGAGCGATGGATGACCTACGAACTGCTTCGTGGCTCGCCTGAGATCCATGTTTCGTGTATCCGTGCATCCCTCTGGAGGCAAAACGGCCCGGTCTCGGATGGGTGCACTTTGTAATGAGGTAAGTATCAAGCACTTGGCCTCGGTCTATCACAGCAATCTGCAGATTGAGATTGGTGACATAACCGCCATGCATCAAGTTTCTAACAGAGAGACGTAATTGCCTTATCACCCATAACTCTGCTCTGGCTACTGTTCCTTTTCTTCCTAGCCGTCGCTGTCTCTCCGAGATCCACTTGTCAGATGCCGCCCGCTGTCGGGATTACGGTGTTTGACACACTTGGTGATATAAGTTGGTGATATAAGTGGGGGGACTTTGATGATAAGACGAATCGAGCCATTATCATTATTCAACATTTGCCAGAGCAGGAAAATTTCCGGCAGAGTTGAATCATCTCCAACAGTGGCATTGAGTAAGTAAATGGATCTCACGGCTTGGGGCGGTTCAAGTGCTGAATGGTTTGGAGAAATGCTATAAGAACTGATAGAACACTTCCGCACATAGACACATATGCATTTCACTTGTCAAGCCATCCTTTGCATCACGTTCAGTGCTCCATTCAGCTGTTTGCTTTTGGCAGTATTGATAGCACAGGACTCTTTCGTGTCTCTCGTTGAGTAAGTCGACGGGTCCAAGTCCTTGGTCGAACAAAAGCCCGCTTGGTCTTGTCGTTCACTAGATATATGGTATTTATACTAATGCAAGAAATCCCGCAGTCGTGGCCATCCCTAAATAGTCTGTTGACTACCTGCTTTTGTGAACATGGCTCGACACCCTTTCCTCAGTCTGCAGCCCGACGAGATCGAGCAGACCAGCACAGCGGTCCGCACCAAGCATGCCGGCAAGGAGATCCTCTTCCGCTCCATGGGCATCAAAGAGCCCTCGCGCGCAGCAACTGTTGCCTTCCTGCAAGGCACCGGCGCTGCGCCACCGCGCAAGACGTACGTCTCGTACCAGATCAAGGGCGAGCCGACCGTCTACGAAGACCTCATCAGCCTCTCCACCTCCGACAGCCCGGCAGCCATCACATCGACCCGCGACCTCGGCACAACAAACTTCCCACCCGCCACCAACATCGACATGCACCGCCTCGAGGACATTGTCATGAGGGATGCACTCGTCCAAGCCGAAATTGAGCGTCTGCAGCTCCCCGCGGGCGCTGTTGTCCAGCCGGAGCCCTGGCCGTATGGCACCGAGTCGTCCACGCCTGCAGGCCGCAGGCAGTACCAAGTCTGGATGTTCCTCAAGTCTCTGGACGCCAAGGCGCGCGAACACCCATCGTCGAACCACTTTGCCCACCCGCTGGACTTTTCCGTCGTGGTGGACGACCTCACCATGAAGGTCGTCCGCATTGACCGGCTGCCGATGCGGCCGGACGAGATCTACGTCGACGAGGCGGCGGCGAGCACGCGCACGTGGCAGCACAACCCAGACGCAGAGTATGCTTCGGAGCTGCAGCCCAAGCTGCGTCATGACCTCAAACCGATCCACATCAGCCAGCCCGAGGGTGTGAGCTTTACCGTCTCGGACGACAACGAGGTCGTTGAGTGGCAGAAGTGGCGGTTCCACCTGGACTTCAACTGGCGCGAAGGCGTCGTGCTGCGTGATGTTACGTACGAGGGACGGCCAACGTTCTACCGTCTATCGTTGGCGGAGATGACCGTACCGTATGGAGACCCCCGGGTGCCATACCACCGCAAGAGCGCGTATGACTTGGGCGAGGGCGGCGCGGGCTGCACCGCGAACAACCTGGAGCTGGGCTGTGATTGCCTCGGTGCGATTCGGTACTTTGACAGGTGGATGAATGATCACGAGGGGAACCCCTTGGCGCTTAAGAATGCGGTTTGCATGCACGAGGTGGACAATGGCATTGGCTGGAAGCACACAAACTACAGGACTGGGAGAGCAGAGGTTACGCGGAATCGGGAGTTGGTGATCCAGACTGTGAGTTCCTTTTCCTTTCCTGGTTGTGGTGCTCCTGTGTGGCCTCTTTCTATCACCTCATTTGTGGACAAAGTAAAAGACAGTGAGGTACTGACGACCTCGTGCATCAATGTAGATCATGACCATCTCCAACTACGAGTACATCCTCCAATGGGTATTTGACACGGCCGCCAACATCCACTTTGAAGTGCGCGCCACAGGCATCATGTCGCTGGTGCCCGCCGACCAAGGCGCCGCGCACGACGGCATGAATTACGGCATCATGGTTTCCCCTGGTGTCATGGCGCCCATCCACCAGCACATCTTCTGCCTGCGTATCGACCCGGCCATTGACGGCTATGACGAGAGCAAGATTGTCTACGAGGACGTCAAAGCCATGGGTTGGAACGCAGCAACCAACCCCTACGGGGTCGCGTTCGGCGTCGAGTCCCACAGTATAACGCAAGAGTCCTTCCTCGACCTTGACGCCAAGCTCAACCGCGCCGTCAAGATGGTCAACCCGAACCGCCTCAATGCCGCCTCGCACAAGCCCGCGGGCTACAAGATTGCTGTGCCGCCCACGCAGCTGCAGCTCGCCGACCCTGGGTCCATGCACGGCGTGCGGGCCGAATTTGCAGACCACCATTTTTACTTCACCAAGCACGATGAGGACGAGCTGTTTCCGGCTGGGGAATTTCCCTGGCAGCATACCGGAGGCTCTGGTGTGCGCACGTGGGCGAGCCGCAAGCGCGATCTGAAGCCTGGGCAGGGTGTGGTCTGGTGTACCTTTGGCTTCACCCACGTGCCGAGGCCAGAGGATTGGCCCGTGATGCCAGTAGAGGTGTTCCGCGCGGGTCTCAAGCCCGTCAATTTCTTCGACAAGAACCCAGCGCTCGATGTGCCGCCTTCGAAGCAGAGCATTAACAAGAGCGTCGAGGTGGAGAGGACCCAGAGGGAAATCGCCTTGCGAGAAAAGCAGTGCTGTGGTAAGTAAAATGGTCCATAAGACGTGTCAGAATTGGATGGGTGAGCGGAGTCTTGAAAGCACATAGATGAGCAAAGCGAAAGTGCAGATCTGCACCACACATATACAATACCGATTCTCGGTCTTGGTGATCAACGGCTCACGACGAGTTTCTCTGCTCTGTCAACCCCACGTGGATCCGCTTTCATCACCCTCGCGCCCGCCCAGTTCGAGATACATGTCGTTGAATCCATTCTTCTGTGGCAGCGTGGCATCGTAGACCTGATTCGCGTTGCAGTCACCTGCCACTATTCCCGCAGCTACGGATAGCACGCCTCCGTCTCTATTGCCCCTACCACATCTCATCTCCTCGCTATTGTTACCTTTGATACGAGTCTGCAAGTACTGACCACGAGCTTGCCGTTGATGAGGTCGTGCAGGCGGAGCATCCGCCAATAAGTCGAGATGGACGTTACACAGCCGTAAAAGCCCTGCTTCTGACCCTGAATCTGAATCACCGTAGGCACTGCTCCTGTTGCTCGTGCTTTGCTGTGGTCCATCATCCGGCTTATCGAGTTTAGTAGCACATCCTCAGCCCTAATAAAGCAACATCAACCACCAACGCCTCGCGGCTGAACCTGCTTACGAAAGGCAGCCTCGCGACACCCACCACCTTCGATCGTCGGGCCACAAGAGTGACACTGTTGTATGAGCAGCTCCAATGAGCAGTCGTCAGGTCACTGGCATTGGACCGTTCTTGCACGCAGCGCGAGGCAGCGAGCTGGCCAAGGTCATTGGATAGAAAATTCTCGTCGGCTACTGGATGGTTGTGGGATTGCTGCGCGAGGTCCAACGGTGAGGATTGGACCAGCTCTTGAGGCATGATGCCCATGGCGGTTGACTTTGGAGCCTGCTTGGCGAGAGCCTCGAGATGGGCTAGAGCTGCATCCACACGGCTCTGCGACTTGGGAGCCCTGAAGTCGATGTTCCACGTAATGTTGTGCAGAGTGGTGACGTCGTTTTGAGACCGCGCAGCCCAGTCATGCCAGGTGCTGGGCCATGTCATTCCGCATGGCTGCTGGGTTCTGCTCCAACACAAGTACCTAGGCACCCAGAACCGGTGATCCAATGGTGTTTCCAAGGTTGCTTTTGATGTACAATATGAAATAACCCAACTATACAACAGGTAAACCCTCGACTTGTAGGTATTGTGGTTTTTTAGGTCTAGTAAGCCTGATAAGGATGTTTAATTCAACCTTGATAACAGCACCGATTTGTCAAAACCATATCAAGTTGACCCCATGGGAGGTTATTTATCGGTCAGTTTCTGTATATGCAGGAATTTGTTTCATTTAATGATCGTTTCCTCATGTAATACGATAGATTTACCGGTACTAACCAAGTCAGTTTCCGCATCTGCCTTGCAGCACAATGGAAACTCCTAGTGCATACATTGACTCACCTTTGAGTTTCTTACTCAAGCCGCTGAACCTGAGATATTTAAGGAATGCCAATACCAGCTGGCAGTTGTCACTGCGCATCATGCTAGCACGTGGTACATATCAAGGTAGAAGTAGTGTAGCATTATGATACTCGTCCAAATACGAGGTTCTCGCAGCCTTGGTTGGCATGCCACTGCCAAGCAGCAAGCTTGAAAGCTGAGCTTATATACGAAGGAGTGTGTATTGTATATGCCTCCAATGAAGCTAGCAGATGTTGAAGAAATGGTCCGCGGGCTGACAGAACCACAATCAAAGTGGCCATTGCTGATTACAGATTGATGACAGAGACTCGTTTAGTTCAAGCCTGAAAAAATGGTCACACGACGTTGCTTTACCAAGTTGCGCTTTTTTCCTTGAATCTTCTTTGTCGTCGTTGTATTTATGGAACGGTCTTGGTGGACTCTGGTCCGACTTTTGCGTTTGAAAACAATGCATTAACAATTAATTGATGGAAACTGACCGTCATTTGGCTCTACAGTTCTGTTAGAATCATTTGCGATACTGAACGGGCTGACTAGATAGACACAGTATTGGTGAATCACTGATTCGTCAGTGAATACCAAGACATACATAGACACACTGCTAGAGGAAAACATCGTGGGATGCTGACGGCTTGGGACTTTACGCCTGGCGCTGATTATCGATCCACCGCCAGCACAACTTTCCTAGCTGCAGTTTCGCGCGCACATGACTATTGTTCTCACGATTACGAGGTGGGAGAGCCTCTTGGCACCCTTCGTCAACAGTATACGGTTCCATGGATCGATTAAACCCAAGGTATGGGCGGCTTCCTCATTAGAGTGTGCTCTTTATTGCCAGGCGTACTTGTGAGAATCAGCCGTTTTGGGAAACTCATCGCCGTCAGCCCTCGGGGGGCTAGTATAGCCATTGATCCATGATCAGTAAGTAGCTTGGCACATCTGATGAGAGAATATTTTCTTGGTTTTCTTGGGAAGGGGGGCAGGGCGGACGGTAAGAGGCACTGAATAATTATTGCAAGTGATGATTGTAACGATATCTCGTGTTGCTGACTAGCACTTTGGCGCGTGGCCACTAGTGTTGCGTCTCTTCATTTCTGCTCACGTTGATATTGTTATGTCAATATCTGCTAAGTACGGAAAACATGTGATGGCTCTGTTGAAAGCAATCATATAAAGAGAACGGTCTCTCGTGCTTCTCTTTGTTGCGTTCCCTGCTGTTACTGCAATTAAAAGTCATCCAATCTAACTTGATACCATCACTTGGCATTGACTCAACCCGCTAATTGCTATTTCCAACTCTATCGATATCATCATGAAAATGTTCATCCACTCACTACCAATTCTGGCTCTAGCAGCCCTTCAAATGGCAACTCGTGCTTCCGCTTTCCCCAGCAGTGCCGCTCAGAGCCAACAGCTCCGCCAGCGCGATGCACCCCAAGCGGTATCACTCATCTTCGAAGCTGGACCGGCGGCGTACAGCTTGAACATTACCGCTGACGGACAAGAGTACTTTACCAGTATGTTCCAAACCTATAGGCCCTAGAATTAGAACAATTGCCCTTCACATCACGTTGATCCATAATTCCAAACAGAATCAACACTTCAGCTCCCAGGTTACCTCACCAACCAGATAGAATGTCTACTAATGTGCAACCATGTTTCCACAAAATAGATAGTGACTTGTCCATCAACGCAATCCTCGCGCCGGACTACAACCCCAACGCATACTGCACATTTACCACCGCCTCTGGCGGCGCAGTCGCTTTCGAGCCATCGCTAGTTCAGCGTCCCGGGATCGACGAATTCCCTATCAACGAGCTGGTCGTCGGTCCTCCGCAACCAATTGTCTCGGTGACTTGTGACGGGTTTTGTCTCGGTGTTTACGGTGAGTTACAATTATAGTATACCTCTTCTTCTCTTATCAGGCCTCCAAGCTCGCTAACGACATTTCTTATCGACGAAAACAGGTGAATGCGTTGATTTCCAAGGGCAATACACTGCTCCTTGTTGCAATGGCTTTTGCGCCGCGACACGTTGTCGGCCCTGGAATGATGGCAGTGCTTGAATAATCGAGGCTGCAGAGATTTGGTTTTGGGAGTTGGTCGCGGATTCCTTCAGTGGCTATTACTAGGACTTGAAGTAACATTGTTGAGAATTGGAAGGAAAACAGGTATCCTGCCAAAAAAAAAAAAATTTAAAAATTTTAAAAAAAATTTAAAAAATTGTTACCTCAAATAATGTTGTTGTACTTTCGAGTTTGCGTCTGTGCACCATGGGGTGCCCTTGTGTGTTGCTGAGAGGTTTCAGTCGGTATTCCAGATCAAATGTTGATGAATTTGACATCCTGCTCAATGGATATTCAGAGAAAAAACCTCTACCACATATGTCCCCGTCTGCCACAATAAGAAGTAATGCCAAAGCAATAGCATGGCCAAAACTGTCTGAATCGTGGGAGCACGCTGTACACAGGGTTAGGGCTCAGCTGCTCCTTGAACTTGACAAGGAGTACCTAGCATGTCGTGCAGGGGTTTAACAGAGCCCCACGAGTCTAATTCGACGTTGTACCAGCGTGAGAACGCTGAAGAGTGCAAAGGTAAGAGCAAGACATTGGTTCAAGGATATCGCGACTTCAAAAGACCACGTCAAAAAGCATGGCTGTGTCGCCTATTCGTCAGAGCCTCGGCATGTTTGCTCGACGGCGATGGACTCCGCTTTGTCCGCTGTCAATGTCGCCGACGTCGCCATTGTCGCCGCCCCGGTGCTCTCAAGTTCAACCAGCACTTCTTGGTGAGTTAGCTAACACCCTATGTAAGCAATGCCGTACTGACTTGAGTACCTTGAGCCCCCTTCCACTCATCACAGCCTCGCAAGTTCCTCGAGACTACAGAAGAGATCACACAGTTCGCGATGCAGGTGACAGGCTTCCTGACAGTTATTGCGGCATGGCGTACGTGGCAGCGTGTCCAGGTTATAAGACGAGCACGTTCAGAGATGGCTATGCCGTCTGGCGTTTCCTGGCTCCAGGATCCCAGGACCAAGCCGGAGACACAGGCTGCTTTTTTCGCTGCGCTTCAAGCAGGTTTCGACATGGCTCACGCACAGCCTCCCGCACGCCAGCATCGCGCACTGCGGGAGGCCACTTTCAGCATTCCTGCCGAGCTGGTCCGCCTCAATCCTGACACTCCAGACATCAACCTCATCAAGCTCGAGGATGTGGGGCCGGTGCCTTCCAGACCGTCATCGCAAAAGAAAGACGCAGCCACTGCTTGGCATGCTCCGGAAGCGTTTGCCCCTGAAGACACGCGAGTCTTTTTGTACGCAAAATCAAAGACGGCCAAGGCGGACACTGTCTTCCTAACCATCAATGTCGATTTCCCCATCGAGGAGGTCAGCAAGAAAGAGCCAATCGTGACAGCAGAGCGGCTCAACAATGTTGCCCTCAGACAAGCAACCCTAGGCGCCTTTCTTGCCTGGTACGAAGTCAAGGGGCAAAAGCCGGGCATGAAGGAACGCTTCGAGCCTGGCCCAACTATGGTCGTCTTCATTTTGAGGGACAAGGCGTTTATATCACCCTTCGACCCAGTGAAAATGGCTTTCACTCGTCCCAGAACAACGAGTATCGTATTCGGCCTTACGGAGCCGCATACGTCGAAAATCATCTAGACGGCGAGCGGTTGCCGGTCTGGTTGGTTCGAGTGGCCGAGTGGCTTCGCCAATCGGCATGAAAGACGCTGCTGTAAAGAAGTTAACGACACAGTCAGATTACCGTCACCCTCGAGATGCGTGTTCACGCATACGGTACATGGCTTGCCTTTTCCATGTGTGCAAGACGAGTCTTGGAGCAGTGCAAGGGTGCGGCAGCTCGATGCAGAGTCTTCGGAAGGGTCAAGGTAGGAATTGTCTTGCCTAACAGCATCGGTGCCAGATAAGTCAAAGGTATTGCAGCAGGGAACAGCAGGAGAAGGATCAATAGGAAGATCGGAAGCATTCGACATGGATTGAAGAGGCGGACGTGGGCGGGCCCGAGAAAGTGGCATCGGCCGGCGCCCAAGAGCTTCGTTCGGGGCTCCAGAGCGTATTGGTGCTGTGGTGTTTCCATATTTACTATCTTAGGTGTCTAGTGGCAGCCTCGCCCAACAATAACAACGCCATTGTCAACCCTACAGTGTGGCAATGCCCTATCACTCCGGTGCCTGCAGAGCTTGCAGGGCCACTGAAGGCCCCTGTTGCAGTCGACTGGTACTCTGGGATGGGCGCGGTGAGCAGCAAGGACATCCAGGGAAGGCGCGCTGGTTCTCCGTGGCAATGACGCGTCTGGAGGTGCCATGACGCGCCTTCTCCCATCGCAGCACCTGTCTTGTGTACTTGCTCTGCAAAAGCGATGCTGCCTCGCCTCGTGTTTGTCCCATCCCTCTTTCCTCCCTCATCTCTGCCTCTGCCACCATCACCACTCTCCCTGCTATCACCACGCACACAGTTTTCATCAGCCGAATTCTGCTCACGCTCATACCCATCTTCACAATGCGCCCCATTGTCACATCAACCCCTTCATACGTCGGCCCTTTGCGGTCTGCGGTCTCAGTCCGCAACAAACCTTATGCCCCAGCATCCTTTAGAAAAAGTCCTACGAGGCACCAAAAAAAGACAACGCGATTTATCAGCCCGACCACGGCTCAGCCATCTATCACTGCCAGCAAGATAGCCGCCAACGCCAGCACCAAACTCACCGACACGACTCACGCCAGCCGCATTCACTATCCTGGCGTCAGCTCGCCCACCCGCCAGCCACGCAACCTGCACAAGTTCGGTCCTTCTGCTCCGCGGCCAGACGCTCTTTCCGATCCATCTTCCGACAAACTGGCCGCCTTCAGGGCCGCCATGGCCAATTTTCACGCCTTGATCGACAATGCCATGTCTTCAGACACCTGTGCGCTCCAGCCGGCAGCCGAGACTCGCCCACTTGCTCCATCCGAGCCTCATATGCAATCGCCGCCGCCGCCGCAGCAGCAGCACGAGTCACTCGTTTCTTACCCAGCCACACCGCTCGCTCCCCACCGTCGTCAGCCAGTCGCCACTGCTCCCCCTGAGCCTCAGTCCACCCTTGCTTGCCGTACTCCCGACTGGACAGCCCGTCGAACAGAGGAAGACCTGAACGAAGAGATGAAGACCAGGCAAGCAAACGCAGCCGCGTGGGCCATGGGGACATCCACTCTCAGCTCCCAGCCGCCAGTCATCCCCACGGCTACCCGGTCCGACTCGGGTGCGTCTTCCTACACCACTGAAATCGGCAGCAAGGACTCCGACGACGCCAATGATTCCCAGGCGTCTGATTCCTATCGCTGCATACCAACTCCAAACTGCTCTATTCCTGGTACGATTGCTGGCTTGCGTTTCTGGCAGCTGCCCAAGGGTAACAGGACCAGCATCATGCGCGATATTGCGAAAGAGTTTCCTTACCTGCTCTACCCGACTATCGTTGAACAGCGCCGAGCCATTATCAGCTGGCTCGACGATGTCCCTTTCCCTACGCCTGTCCAACCTGTCACCTCGTCTCGCCTCTGGACCTGCATCTCACCAGTATCCGACTCATTCTTTTCTCTCGATGAGGATACTTCTCCTCTCAGTGACAACAATCGGTTCGAGACCTCCAAATCTCGTCGCGTGGCCCTGGCCGACTTTTGGCCTCACAACCAAAATGACACCGCCGCACCACCTTGCACTCCTCCAATGGCCGAACGGCGTGCGCACATGCCCAGCTTCTCAGACATACTATCCGAGTCTCCATTCGCTCAATCTGGCGTCGATCCGTTTGATGATGCCTTGCCATCTTCAGGAGCATCTGCTCCTCGCGACCCTGGTCTAGAACCTCTTACCCTACCCGCTCGATCGTATCCCTATGTCGAATCTTGGGTCAGTGACGAGGACTCACTCGCTTTCCTGTTTTCACCTTCGCCAGCCGCTCGCACTCGGCCGTCTCTCGCTCAGTCGCCAGTCATCAAGTCGTCTCCCGCTAAGCTCACACGACCATGTCTCTACCTCGAACCTCGGGTCAACGACGACGACTCTTTCGCTCCTTCGTCTTCGCCTCCTTCGCCATCCTCGCCTTACCCTTCGTCTACTTCAGCATACCCTCCTTCATCATCGCACCCTTCGCCAGCGCCTTCATCACCATCGCTTCTTCCACCATCGCTCCCATCCACCACCTCTATTTCTCCATCCTTCACTCCTCCTTCCATCAAAACGTCTGCAAGCACTCGCGCCTCGTGCGTACCAGAGCTAGACTTCAGTCCTCTGGTCGCAGCCGACCAGCTTCCTCCGCGACCAGCTCGTCCGAACAACGTCGCTTGTCGCTTCTTGCCGCCCTCCGAACCGTCACAGCTTATACCATCATTCACTACTTCGTCGCTCACTACGCCATCGTCCACTATTGCAGCTTTGCAACCAACACACTCGTTCACGGGGCCATCTTACCCAGCGCCACCGATGCGTCCTCTACCATCGTTTTCGCCAGCAGCCCCGTACCCGCCGCCGGCCATTGCTCAACCTTCGTTCACTATGCCTCCCTACCACGCGCCGTCGCACCCAGCGCAGGCCTTCCCCACGTCTTGCCCTGCGCCACCCTACCCAGTGCCAGTCTACGCTCTACCATCGTTCTTTGTACCCACCTACGCTGCAGCGCCGTTTCCTGCCGCCTTTCCTTCCGCTCCATCCCCATCACCTGCTGTTGCCCCACCCACTCTCTCTTGGAAGGCTGTCGCTGGCGTCGCCGCTGGCCTTGCTGGTGCCTTCGCTCTTGGATGCCTTGCCACTCGTTTCCTCTTGTGATATCATGCTGGGTCTTCCGCCATCTTCTCTCGTTTGACTTACACAATCTTTCTCTTTCTTGAATACTACTTGCCTTTTTTTTTCTCTCCCCTTTTCTTCCCCTTTTTTTTCGTGTTGCTTCTTTCTCAATCTGAGCTCGAGGCTTCCAATCGTTTGGACTGACCCAAGTCAGGCTGCTCTCATGTGAGTCTTCTGTGCCCCGGGCGACTGAAATCGGACTCTGCGACCTCCGCGTGGTGTCGCCTGGGAACCTCCATCCGGGTCCATGGTCCGAGTGATCATGTAGTGGGTGGAGAGCCAGCAGCAGAGACGTACTAAACCCATTTCGTGCAAAATGACCAACACAGACTTGATGTGATTATAGTTTCAGACTGAGCACTTCCCCGCCCCCTCCCCCCCC